>JAQMCX010000022.1:3371638-3498971 GCA_029814765.1 Acanthurus leucopareius
TAGTCATTTAGATCAGACACTGCAGACTTTTTAGGCACAGGGATGATGGTGGCTGTCTTGAAGCAGGTGGGAACACTATCCTGTGACAGTGATATGTTAAAAATGTCAGTCATGACATCTACTAGCTGGTTGGCACATGTTTTTAGTACATGGCCAGGGATGTTATCAGGCCCAGCAGCTCTACTCATATTTCACTTTCAGCAGGACTTTCCTCACATCCGCTGTGGATACTGACAGTGGCCGGTCCCCTGGAGTCTGGAGACTTTACAGCTGACTCACTGTTGAGGAGATCAAAGCGAGCATAAAATGTGTTTAGCTCATCTGGTATCGTGGCCTCACACATGATGGGAGCACTCCTGCTTTTGTAGCCTGTAACACTTTTTTTTCTCAAGTGCCTTTTTTTAATAGGCACTCTGGACAGACAATATTTGTTATGGGAACAGTTACAGGAGTTTTATTATTAATAGGAAAAGAGTTCAGCATGTAGAAAGCAAAAATTGAGGCAAAAATTTCATTACATTTAATGATGAGCCAAAAATTAGAGTCATGAGAAAGTAGAGGATGAAAAATCACATTGCATCAGCTGCAAAGATGACATGCTGCCAGGGGTCAAGTATCATATCTACCAGCCACAAACCTCTTCAGAATTTTCTCTTTCTCTCCCTTTTTCTGGACTTTCCTATGTAGACTCTGCAGCCTATTCATTGAAGACTATAAACTCCTCCAGTTACCACCCCTACAATCTCCTGCCCATTGTTGATACTGAGTGAAAAAAGCCAATGTCACAATGTCATGTGGCTGCTATTTGTGCTTCAGCATCCCGCTCTTCCTGCAATTCCTTCTCAGAGACTTTAATAATAACAACAATGGCTCCAGTTTGGGTTACATTTTGAAGGGTAGGCTTGTTGTTGGAGTACCTGCCTGTCCGCCTCTCTCAGGCAGGTAATAAAAGCTGTTTTTCTTCCCTGTCTGTCTCACTTTTATGGCCTCTGGACTTAAAAGAACAGACAGTCCACTGTTGAGGGCGGCATCATGGCCGAGTGCGCCGCTGCTCCCGTGAAGCCTCTGGTCTGTGCTCCCCTTAAACCCAACACCATTCCTACAGCACAACACAGAGGCTATCACATGACCCCAGCACGGTGGTGGGACAACTCATCTCATGTGCCTCAGGTGTAACCACAATTAGGTCATACAGCACAGGTTTTTATTTTTTATACTTCAGTTTCTTCTTCAGCATGTATCAGCCTCAGTGTTTTTACCTTGTACATAATTTTGCTACATAATGCTGAAAAGTTTACTGATCAGCTCGGCAGTCCTGTAATATCTGTGTAGCTGCTTCCTTGAGTTGAAACCTGGTCACAACACCAGCATCATAGCTAGATTAATCTGTGAGTCTTTTTGACTAATTTGGCTGTATTTGCGTTTTGATGTGATTGCTACTTAGAATCTAAGTGCTGAACTGCTGTACCTGGTAAGCTAACCACTCCAGGCCCATTCAGACAAAAATCAGAAATTGTGGGAATCCAAACAGGTTTGTGCAGCAGTGTGGGAATGTTAGCCCATTAGCAAATGCAAATAAACATCTTTGTACTCCTTAACTGCAGGGTTTTTTAGCTCAACCTGGTCTCATAAGCTGATCATCTGAAAGGCCACAGCAGCCTGACTTTGGGTTGTGTTTCTCCAAAAGTTGACACGAATTCAATTTTCAGCTGCAGAGAAACAACATTGCTTTTTGTTGTTTTTTGGGACCCTTGCACCACATCTCTACAATCTAAATAGACGACTCATACTAAGATAAATGAGAGAACTTGTGTTTAGGACACAACTGCAATGCCTTGCCTGAATGAACCATAACATCCATAACCAGCCAGGAGCATGCACGTATTAAGGTGCTGATCGGTCAGAATTGCTTGTGTTGACGGTACATTGTAAGGATTTTTTGTAAAGGACAATGCAGGATAATACCTCAAAATGTTATGTGAATTTAGTGACAGCATTACTTAATTCCTGTATTCATTCATTTTTTTATATAAAACTTCTCTCAGGTCAAACTAACCATGATTCACTATTAATCCCTGGTTTTGTGAAAAAAAAAATTATAAAATGCTGTTTTATAGTAGGTGGTAAAAATCATAAGTCACTTGAATGTTGCATTTCATGTCAGGAAAGGCTGCTTTACAATGAACAAATACACTTTCAGAATTTTTTTTGACTGTTCTAGCTAAGTGGAACTCATTTGTTGAGTGCTTCCATATATTTGACTGTAACATATCGTAACCAGATGCATACTTTGTAATATTTGAGGTGTTAATTGACTTTGGAAACATAGTCAACTCAGCAAACTTCATCTACTGCAGAAGAAAATGTATTATAAAACAAAGCTCCAGAACAACTACTCAGTGGATCTTGTGGTCAGAATTGTTTACTTGATTATTTTTTAACATTTTTAACATATTTTTTTAACAGCTTAATAGTTAACTTCCTACTGGTGTTGTCACGATACCAACATTTTGGTACTGGTACCGGTACCACCATGTATTTTGATACTTTTCGATACTTTTCGAAATAAAAAGAGAACACAAAAAACGGCATTATTGACTTTATTTTAATAGAAAATCTTATAATTATAACTATGCATTGGGTCTGGGTGCTTGTCCTTCAAGTGTTTTGCGAAGTTGTAAGTGTTTCCACCCTTGGCCAGACATGTTTTATAACACCGTTTGCACAGTGGTGCTTCAGTGTTAATGGCTTCACCGTGCCAATTTGTTTTAAAGCCAAAGTAATTCCATATAGCACTTCGCGCACCTGGTTTATCTACGAGTTACGGCGTGGTGAAGGTTGCAGCAGTTGCCATTCTCTCCCTGCTCCTGTCTCTCTCTCTCTTTCTCTCCTGTATCTCTCTCTGTGCCAGACTCTTGCTCCGTTTGCTGCTCCACGCTGCTCGCTTGCCTGCTCGCTCACCGCTCACTTGCCTCGGCTCAAATTACAACGCGGTGCTGTCACGCAGCAACGTAAAAAAAAAAGGACCGGTACCAGCCAAGCGTAGTAAAGCACCGTTTTAAATGACTCAGGTACCAATTTAGTACCGGTATACCGAACAAGCCTACTTCCTACCCCTATTTAAAGACCCATAAATGAAATAATTAATACCCTGCAAAAAAAAATTCACATGTTCAGTTTCAGGCACTAAATCTTAAATCTCACTTTTTTGCCATTACCTTGTCTGCATCCATCAGTCCTACTTTAATTTTGTTCATATAATATACAACCTCTTCCCTTTGACCTCAGAGCGCTCTCCCAGTGATAAACCAAGGCCAAACACCATAAGCATCACTGAACCTCAGTGCCCACTGGCTTTACAAAACTACTTAAGCAACCAATCAATGCTTGTTTCTAAGACAAACACCAAACATAGCACACACACTATTAAATTGTTATCTTCCTTTGTGGCCTTCCTATCCCCAACTCATACTGAAAGAAACATTTTTTCCACATTGACTTTATAATATGTTGCTCCCCCAACACAACACCAATTCTCCACTTTGTCCCTCTCAGCAATGCATTCTTCATCCTGTAATACCACAATCCTCTAAAGCTCTAAAACACTCATACAACCAGCTTAGAAAAAGCCAAAAAGCAGCTGAGCACAAGTAACCAGTGTAACCAGCAGTCATTAAGTTTCTCTGTTCTATTTCTTTTTCATTTTCTCCCTTCTTTTGGCATGGTACTAATGATTACTAATCCTCTGAAACCCTGGTGGATGGCTAGCACATAGCAACAACAGCTGGTGTTTAGACTGGACAGCTGAATGGAAACGGGCCTGGTGAAGGGTCAGTAGGAGCAGCCATTGCAACTGGCATGGAAGTGCAGGGAGTCACGGATGCTAGCCTGAAGTGACATTGGATTTACTAAATTTTTTTTTCTACATTGGCATATAAGACATCAGCCTCCCTCTGGCACAAAGTGAGACTGCTTGACTGCAACCACATAGGCTCATAAGCTCAGGTTTAAGCTCAGGGCTATACATACTCATGAGGTTTATTGATGATTACCATTAAGATGTCCCACCAATGCATTGAAGCTGTACTGCAGCAGTTAGATGCTTGTCTACTGGTGTGTCTGAGAGAGAGACAGATTTCAGCAGATATGGTGTAATCCTGGATCCAGTCAGGAGGGACGGGTGTGTGGGGGGTCTGTTTATGACTGATGGCACTAATACTACCCTCCTGGGAGGTCAGAGACACAGTGAAGTCCATAGTCTTCTAATCCTATTATCCATAGCAGTGGCAGCTGGAGACATATATTGTGCTGAGTGTGATGCAAGACATCACTGTGTATTATAACACATGGGATCATCAATTGACCTCCGCTTGTGGTGCTTTTACACTCAAAAGTCCTTGGATGCCATTAAAAAATGGACTGAGTTGCCTCCCCTCTCTTGCGTGATCAATAAAAAAAGCAAGAGTTGCCTTTGCTCCTCATTACCAAGTGAGGAAGCAGCCGATCCCCTGACTTGCACAACTCTTTCAGATAATAAGCGCAGGAAATCATCAGAAATAAAGAGGGCTACCACAAAGTGAAGGTTATGTTACTGGCTCAGCATAGAGCTCACATCCTGAGTGGGAAGCTTGATTTTTCTATTCCTTAAATCTAAAGTATTATGAGAAGCATTACTGCACAAATGCCAAACAAGATAGAGAGGGCAGAAAAACACTAACAGTTCAAGCCACACTTTACACTTTTGGCCTTCTTTTGTGTGCATGTGGATAATGCATGTTTAACAGAGGGAGGGGGAAGGGAAGAGAGGAAGAGAGTGAAGATGGGGTCATTTCAGCTGTTTATCTCAGTAAATCCAGCAGTCGTGACCTCCAGTAGGAAAAATGTTGGCAGCAGCGGTGTTTAGGAGAAAGAAAGGGAATAGGGCAACTGAGACCACTTGATCACAACTGTGCTGTGCATTGGTCCATTCTGACTAGTTCAGCCTATCATAATTACTGAGATGGCCCCTTGAACTCAATCAGCTGTCACTCACTGCCTGTCTGCTGGTCTGTGGTAATGATAACTAAACCCCTGTCATTGTCAGAGAAGGAGGTTGGAGTCATCAGACCAAGCCGAAACTGCTCAGACAGTTATTTAGCCTCTATAGACTCAGTCAGGAGGCCACAGAAACAATGAAATCAACACAGCACAGCAGGAGATTAGTACAGTTAATTGTGCTGTATGACTCATGCGTTATTGTAGTTCAATGTAATGATGATGTACAACAAAGTGATGAGCTTACAGATATTACAATAATTTGGCACTGAAGATACACTTCAGCAATTTAACTCATAAAGTTTTAAGTTTTCTAAAAGAGAACTACTGAGTCTGTGAAGGCATTGTGTCTTCTGTGGTGGGAGCATTTTAAATTCTGAGAGAATAACCCTAATGGGGTCATCTTAGGCCAGGGTTTGGAGACTGAAAAAATTTACAACCAGAAGCCTGCATCACAAACTGGGGCACTGTTTTTGAAAGACAAAGGCTTTTACTAGGACGACAAGGTCTAACAAAAGATGCTATTGACTTGCATCATGGGAATTGCAGTATTCAGCGTTTTTGGATCTCTAACCATACTTTTTCCCATGAGCTGTTTTGATTTTGATCATTCTTTTGTTATGTGTCACTTTGCAGAAGTGTAATGCTAAATGGCTGGAGTGCTGCTTTAAATGTGATGCCCTTATTTACAAGAAACTTTTTTAATGTGCAGTGGAAACAATGTAAAAAGTGGCAAAACTGGTGCATTGTGGCCCATTTTAGCTGTTACATAGGAAGTGCAGCTTTCAAAGAAACACTTGAGACACCTACCCCATTCAGGGAAACTTCTAAACGTTAAAGATGATGCCAGCTTGCACAATGAATGTTTCGGCAGTGTCAGTGTCAAATGAATTGTTTAAAGGAGGGACTGTGAGTACACTCTGAGTTAACCTTTTTTGTCTTAATTTACTTGTGTCTATAATGCTCATGGCTTGCAGGCCATAAGTATGATTTGTGTGAAACCAACTATACACAAATTAATGTGTATAACAATTTTTAAAAAATCTGGGATGCCATGCAAAACAAATTGATGATTTGCTCATTTATCCACATACACTGAATTAAAGCCAGTACAAAGCCAACATATTTAATATTTAACATTAATCAACTTTTTTGATCATGATGTGTAAATGCTAATTATGAATATGATACAAGTAACACATCCTAAGCACTTGTTTGAACAAATTTATAGGTAAACAAGTTCATTTATAACAGCTGATAGCATGACTGGGTATGAAAGGGACATCACTGAGAGGGGTAGTTGTTCATAAGCAAGGATGAGGCGAGGTTTAACAATTTAGGAAAAGAGACTGTATAGAGGATATTACTGCGTGGGTTGACAACACTTTGTTAAGCTGCTGTCTACGAACACAGTTTGTTTGCAAATGATTGCATTCTGCTTTTATTCATGTTTTACAAGGCCTCCAAACTTTGGATTTGGGGTTGTAGACTCAGGAAGTATGAATGGTTTGTGGTTGTAATTGCACACAGTCTTTAATCAATAAAAACCTTCCTGAGACACAGTGTATTTCTTTGTGTAGACCTGTGCCAAGTCAAAGCCTTTAAAAGTGACTAAATAAACTGCAGCAGTTGAACCCTGCGACAGGGCTTGCAAGAGTGATGTGCTGTCTCCTGGCATGAGATGAATCGGCACTCAGCCTTTAATTTTTAACGCGTTCCCTCCACTGTGTCCTGACACAGGCCAACACCAGAGTTACTGTAACCAGACCCCTCTGAAGCAGACCTGAAACTTTGACACCACAGCACCCTCCATGACTCACGCCTGACTCTGCCTGAGGGCAACTACTGTGTCACAAATGGGAGATCATTGCATTTAATCTATTCTGTATCTGGGCTTTAGAGGAAGTGGTGGCTGTAGTGATTTTATCTGGGAAACAGTGTTTATCCACTTTAGTGTGTGGAATAAAATTGCTATGAGGTCACACTAGAAATTAAATTAGAGTCCTCTGTTCTTGAAACGTTACAGTGAGCTTTTGTTTGATAACTCTTACTATGCTGATCACTGACTCTGGTCACGGCAGTGTTTAAAAGAGCAGCAGCACAGCAGCACTTAAGGTATTTATAACTTATTTATGTGTTTCCATTTTATGCTACTTTATACCTTTGCTTTAACACAGTTCAGATGGACATATTTGACTTTTCAATTCACTGTATTTATTTGATAGGTGGATTTCCTGCTTACAACCCCTTTTGCCTTGTTACCTGTTAAATAAGTAGTGTCTAGTTAAGGCTCATTGTTTCATGCTTTGAAATTGTTTTTTAGTCATTCTACCAACAGACACATTTCCTCTCTAAATCTCACAGATGGTTTCATTTTAAAAAATTTAAATCAATTTTCTCCAAAATTTTACCAACAACCACACAAAAAAATTCCAAAACGTTAATACAATTTTGCGTTGAAAATTATTTAACCTCAATCATGTCACAGCCCCTGGATCTTATTTTGTCTCACAGAGCATGCAGTTTGGGTCTAAGGGTCTGTGCTCACCTTATTCACATTTACACTGAGCAGCTGACTGCCCTGCTCTATTAGTCCTTAAAGAGAAGTGCATTAGAGGGGCACTTCTCCAGTTTTAGAACAGATGATCATTTTACTTATCATGGGGGGCAGAGCAGAAATAATAACTCAACCAACAGCAATTAATCTTTTTAAACCATCAATTGATAGTTCAAGTCAGTTTCTCTGGGTCCCGCCTCTCCAGTATTAAGTTTTACTGATTTCCTATTTTATTTCATTGTGAACTGGATATTTCTTATACTTTGAAAACTGTTCATCTAGCGACTGAGAAGTACACAGATTGATCCATAGGCAAAATAAAAGATAGTTGAGACCTAACTTGGCAGTAGGGTTGCAATCTTGCAATCAATCTCCATTAGGGCTGCAATCTTGCCGCAGTCATAAAAACATGGGTATGTTTCCCATGTTTCAAGGGCTACAAGCTAGTCAATAGATGTGTTACCAATTTGGCGTGTTGACTCTTAATGAGGTTGGCATTTACCACGTATGGAGGGTCAAATGAAAGACAATATACTATTTCATCATAGAAACTGTAGGAATTAATATTTTTTGAAACTTGACCCATTCTAAGCACTAAAGGGCAAACTAACTTTGCCTCTGCTGCTTTAATGTTGACTGTTCTGAGAACTTATCTTTTCCAAACGCTTTTATTTAATAGAAGTGAAATACTGAATCACCGAAATAGCATGCTAGAGATCCCTAAGCAGACAACAAAACAATAAGAATACCTTCAGAGTGTCAATCACAGACCTCCCATCACTAGACTCATTAACATGAATCAATCAAAAACTCCGTCAGGTGTTTCCTACATTGGATCTTCACATGTAAACGTTTATGGGCTTTCAGCGCTAATAAGCACATTGACAGAACAGTGTAAACAGGGTAAACCATGAAAAAGCAAAAGTTGGGAAACTCACTTGTAGCTCGTTGTTATTCGCCATCATGTGGAGCGCGGCCAGCCAATTAGATGGCGACGCCAGGTGACTTCTATTACTGTTTGTCTGACTTTACAGCCGTCAGATCATTGTGGAGATTACATCTGGTTCCCCAGTGGTCAAATACAAATTGTCCATTGAAGGATGTCCTCGCAATGACAAAAACGATCAATAATCCAGGTGAAGACGCAGTTTGATGTACCGAGTTGCACATGCAGCAAGTGAACAAAATGTTACCATCGTGACGTCTGGAGGCACGGCAGAGGAGCAAGGGAGCAGAGGAGACAAGGGGAGATCATCACCTCCTGGCAGCAGGATGTCAACTCTTGGACTCTGATCTGCATCACACAGTGCAGTCTGTCCTGTTAGTGTTAGTGCGACTGCTGCTGCAGACTGTCCTATCATCCTCAGGGAGAAAAAGACTGGGAGGAAACCCGAAACCCGCCAGGATCACCACCGCACTCTGCTCCGCTTATTAAAAGAAACTGAGGCCATCTTCCCCGCGGCGGTGCACTCGTACTCGGCTCTGCGGAAAGCTGAGAGCCGGTGAGTGATGATGCTGGGGAGGAGGGAACAAATGTTAAGTCGTGTCAAGAGTAACAAAAGCAACTTCCGGCTACAACCTTCAAAATACACTCAAATTGCATACCATTTTAGTACGTCAACTCGTGTTTTAAAACTTGAATTGCAGTAAAAATGAAATAAATACGTTTTATGATTAATTATACGGCTAAAATAAACTAGAAACATTTATCCAGCTAACAAAACAACGTTACAGCACGGATAAACCTATTTCAAGAAAGCAATTAAGCTAGCAAAGTCATGATTACCGTGTGCTAAATTAAAATTCACTTACAGTCAGCGTAGTCTCAGAAGCTTTTCTTGTTGTAACTGAAAGTTCCGTTTCACTTACATCTTTAAAAAAATTAACCAACGAAAACTAACGTAATGGCGTATTTATTTAACTATACACATTACTACACCAAAGTTTATAAGACAACTGTACAGAACACTGGCAAAAAAGTGTGGGGTGCACCACCCAAGCTTGCAGGGGCCCTGCAAGGGGGGCGCTCGTGTTACCTTCAAAAGACAACAGACCAGACTGAGCAGCCCAGGTCAATAATATACAAGTAACATTACTTTGTGTTTAAGTTCAAGTGAGTGAAATTAAAAGGATGTATTTGCAGAAAATGTCAGAGGGTTGTTTTTTTCTTGTGAGTGATTATCTGAGTGGACACAGATGTGTCAGAGCAGGGCACCTGCAGGTTTAACCCCTTCCAACAATCAAGGCTCCTTCGTATACCAGATTCATCCACATCTACTCTGCCACATCATAGTTTCTCCTGCCAGTTTCTTGTCTATGTTTTCAGTCATTTTGACATTACGTTATATACGAGTTTTGCTGATTGCTTGTCACCCCAGTCTGAATCTAAGTGTCCTCTCTGTTACAGTCTGTCAGCTCTGAGTTCTGCCCTTGACCTGCTGGACTCTGAACTCATCTCCTTACTAGCAGGCTCTGCAAAAACTTTCTTTCCTACCTTACAATAAATAACCCTTTACCTCAATCCAGTCTCTGGCCTCTCTGTGTTTGCACTTGGGCTCACCTGCTCTGTAACAAACAAAACCAAAGCATGTCAGATATAATAGCCGCAAGTTATTCTGTAGATGCTTAACCCTAACCCTATCTTGTAACTTAAAAAATATATTTGTTGTATCTTCAGCATAAAACTGGCTATTACAAACATGCACAGACAAATTAAGCTGTTGCAGCTCTACACATTTTAAACGGTATTAAAAGTCTTTTTTTTAACTTTGTGTGTAATTTATTGTATGTCTTTTAAGGAATTTTTCCCATAATTTGCACTCTCAACAACAGACGAAACCCCCTTTAATATGCTTTGATTTTGAAGGCAGTTTATTTCTCCCTGTGCTGTTATTGTGGCTTCCTGTATTGAGCTTGACGTAGCTGTGAATGGGCACAGGTCTCTGAGGCAACTGAGCGCCCTCCTGCCTCCACCTGAGACCTGTTGATCACTAGTGAACATGACAGTGAACAGACCTGTTGAGCTAGCTAATGGTGAAGACCAGCAAATGTTTTAGCGTCATTGCAACTGAACTAGACTTAATTTACGTAAATTTTTTATGGGGGCCCACTGTATTAGTGAATATGCTGACACTAAATAGCATGGCCATATTAATCCACTGGTAGGACCCTGGTGCTAAAATTAGTTATGAGCCCCTTTTCATTTGTAAAATTAAAAAAGTGCACTAAGGTTTCCATAATGTGTGTGTTATGTTCAAGAGTGCTTCCACAAAAAAAAGAACACTTTCTCCCACAGGAGGCTGCTATTGACAAATGGCAGACAAATTTCCTTTTCACCAAACTGCTGTCGTAGCATTTATATGTCAAACTCTCACATTTGCTCTCGTCTGCAGTGTCAGATGGCGCTCATCTGCTGTCAGCAAATCAGCCAAGAGAGGAAACCCAACCAGGCTGCACTGCACATTACTACAGCAGATGAATGAATGAAGGCCTTATTGCCACTAGAGAAATTTGTCATGCATAAGACGGCTGCAGCAACAATATGACCACTGTGTCACTGGATTCTGTGATGAATGAAAGGAAGACACGCCCTGAAACAAATGTAGGAAAAATACATTTACTGAATCATTCTCTACACTTGCCATGTTTTTTTTTCACTGTTGTGTATTATGTGTTTTGGTTTGTTCACAAACCAAATTTTCCTCATCAAGCAATTAAATATTAAACTGAATTCAACCTGAGTTTCGTTGATCTCTGATCACATAAGTTGCTTATGTTACTGGGAAAGTTAGTAATTCTAGATGCCATTACCTACCGTTACCTACCATTTTAAGATTTTTGTCGTTATGTTTTCCTTGTAAGATACTAGTTAATCATGATGTTTAAGAGAATTATCTTAAATCAATCTTAAAATCAAATTTTTTTTTTTGTGTGAAATTTGTAACAATGTTGATGCAGTAACCAAAAATTAGTTAATTATGGATAAAAGGCCTACACTCAAAATCCTATTGAAGTTAAAAGAAGAGGAATATTATTAGCAAATTGTACTCACAGTACCAAAAGGAAAGTCCTGTGGATAATGGTCCCTGTGGCTGAAATATGCTGCTATTCATTACTGCTGATTATTCAAAGTATGAGCAACATTTTATTATCGAAGATGGTTGAAACAGAGCTACTGTTATTTGAACTAGTTGACACAGGGTTAGATTCTCAGTTCAACTCCTCCAAAAGGTCACAGGTTAAATCTGAGAGGTCACATAACGATTGTCTGAAGAGGAAAAACACACAGGAAAGGTACACACAAGATTTAGCACAAACATTTCTGCACTTTTCTTCAGTCTGCTCTTTTTTTGGAATTATCAGATATATGACCTCTTCTGGACCTGACTCTGACTTTTTTAAATTAAAATGTTTTACATTTCGAAGAAGAAATGAGGCATTCTTAAAACATAAACTTGCTCAATTTAATACATTTAAGAGATTTGCACTTATTTGGTATCGATGACCATCATGTGTGTGACCTGTGTGACTCAAAACATACAGCATGTTACTATCTCACTGACGATGCTTAGTTATTTTTCTGAATTTATGACACATCCCTCACTCAGATACTGTTACTGTACTATTCCTTAATTGTCACCTGTGTCTATAATGGCAATTGTTCAGCATAAAACTTAAACTTTCTGAGAAGCTCGGAGTGAAATTTGCTCTTTTATCTTTATCTTAATAACAAATAAAACACAATAAGCATCAAAGACATACTGCTTGAGGCAGCAGTAGCTAAGTACAAAGGCACTTAGCTTGAGGACTGAGGTCTGCCAATACAGAGATGAATTGGTAGTCAGAGAGTTGACAGGTTACCTCCTGGGAACTACTGATGTGCCCTTGGGCAGGGCACCTCACTGATTGGAACACTGTGCAATGTGACAGACCAGCGGCTCTGGCATCGGCACACAGATGTATTGCTTGTGTATGCTCAGACCTGTGTGTGTGTAAAAAATGACTCATCAGAGTGAAAAGATGAAGATAAAAGAAGTAGTTATTATTTTGAATGATCACAGATCAAAAAGATTTAAAACCACTGATTAAACTGTAACACACTGCACTTTACAAACTCAATATGTGATATCTTGCAATCTGCAAAGTAACTACAAACTACATTTACAGCACTTAGCAAAAGAACTGAACTCTGTAACTTACTCAGAGATGTAAGTTGGGTTCTGTGTGTTTTTTTTCTTGTTTTGCCTTTTGAAAAAAAATATACATGCAGTCAGTTGCCATTGTTAACTGATTTTCCTCTTCTTAACAGATCTTAATCTTTTCACTATTGTTGTCTGTATGTATGACAGTAGTCCTACCAGTTGAGGGACTTCTCTTTACCATTTCCTTGCTTCTGTTTCTTCTTCTCTGCAGAACTTGAAAGTGCTTTTTTGTAAGCCCCTACATTTATTTACTCGCTAATAAGTGGACTGAAAATGCTTGAGGGGTCCCTTTCTTTTTTCCATGTAAATTGAGCATTAAAGATACAACATAAAGCTACACCAGAAGCTTCGACACACATTTCAAGCAATTTTATTCCTTAGTTGGGACAGTAATATCTCACATTTTAATGAGTGATTCAATTTGGCCACTGGCACAATTACAGCACAAAAGTTTTTTGCAATACAAAAGAAGGTGATGGCAAACATTCACGAAACAAAACTATTGAAAATGTGTACATAAATATTATATTAATTGTGTTATATGAAAATGAAGTGCAAAGTTACACAAGAATATCAATGTTAAGGAACATGAGGCACTGTAGACTCTATTATTGAAACAATAAAAACACACTTATAGGTTTACTTTTATAAATGCATGCATCATTATTGTTGTGCTTGCTCAAATATACTGCATATATAATCATAATGTCATAACATATGATAAACTAGTAAAAACTAGTATAAACTTTTGGATATGTCATATAGAGCAGCATAAAGCAGCATCGGCTACATTTACTCCTGTTTCGCAAATATTATTTCACAAACCATGCAAAGTGTTGCTGCAGTAATAAATTATTAAATGATTTAGAAAACTATATTCTGTACATGCTATTTTTAAAATATCATAAATATTAATTTGTGATTCATGTTAACTTCTCAGTTTTGTATAAAATTGTGCATTTTACTAATAGTAGCAGTGCATAAAAGTCTATTTGGTAATAGATCTGAATATGAAACAAAAATTTAATTTATTATTAATAAACATTAGTGACATTGCAAATTAAACATGGGGCTAGTGTCTCACTCATGCAGCCAACAGGTGGCAGTGTTGTTATTTTTATTCCTGTGGTCTTGGAATGAACCCACCTACCTCGTGCAGACACAAAGAGAAAGACACAGGTGCTTTTTCTCTACAAGCCAGACATTTAAAGCCACAGTTTTGATATAAGATATCCTGATAAGTTTTGATTACCTGATCTTTTGTCATAAGTTTCAAGCATGTTATTGATATATTGCACAAATTATTGATATATTGCACAAATCACAAAGCAGAGCAGAGGGAGATCGTGTAGGAGAGACAGCTGTATGGTATAGTCACATTATAAGTATTAAATACGGGCTGAGTGTTGGTACTCATTACCCCACCCCCACCTCCACACTCCCCTCCCCATACCCCCCACTGATGGGCCTTGCCAGAGTGGTGCATTGTCTCATCTCAGACATCCTCCTTTCTCACCCACCATGACATCATCGGTAACCTCGGAGACTCCCTGAATACTGGTCGACCCAGGAAATGAGGTTACAACTTTGGAATGTGAGAGGGAAGACAGCTACTATACACCCCCCCCACCCCCCACCCCCACCACCAGCACCCTCAGCCCCATCGGTCCAGCACCCTCCTGGCCTTCCCTCTCTCATCCATCCCCATCACAGCAGAACAAGGAGGGCCTTCTTCTCTCCCACGCCCCCTCTTCCTCCATGACTGACGTCTCTATTAAGTCCATGAAAACCTGGTTGTCCAGTGAAGTCACTAACATTTACAGACCGGAGACTGATGGATGTGGGTGGGTGAGGATGTATGTGTGTGTTTGTTAGTGTGTGGAGAGTGGGGTGTGCTAGGAGGATTATATCACAGCATTTTCTACACACAGGCCTTTTCACATTACACTCCTACCTGACACACATAATAATAGGTTGTTTCAAATCTGATTTTATACTTCACATGGTTCAAACATCCACAACATATGTAAATCCATTGACAGTTATGCCACTTACCTGTAAAAAAAAATACAGTAAATAGAGGAAAAATCAAGTGCAACTAGTCATAGCTCAGTCTCTCATTTGAGAGGGTGACCAATATTTGGTCTCGGTATCTGGTTGTGACATCCTGTATATAAAAAAGACTATACAATGGCCCCACACAACACATGACAAGTGTTTCTAAAACAGAGTGCATTTCAGAGTAAGACAGCTGAGGACTGTATTACTAAAGAGGAAGCATGCTCTAATGGGAGGTTAGAGTGTGTGATATGCATGTCTGGGTGAAAGCAATCAATGACACGGTGCATCAACAATGTATTGGTTCTAAGAATTGGGTACTTATCTTAAATCAATTTGAAGTCAAGTTTGGATGATCATATGATGATCTGACTTGTGATAGGATTGAAAACTTCATCAAGTAATCTCTTTTAAAATCTTTGTATGGGTGTAAAATGCAAAATCTGTCACACAATGTCAGTCTATTGCATATACATGATCAAAGGAACGGATCTGAGAAATATGCTTATTTACTTTCTGATAGAGAATAAAGTGAGACGATTGATGCCACTTTCATGTTGAGTTACCACTGTGACCTGTAGGACTCTATATTCATCACTTGAATTATAAGTGTCAAAAGCTGTGTTAGCCAGACAGAACCACCTCATTAACACCAACTGTGGTGTAATAAGTTAAGGTTTAAAACCTTAAATTGTTCTTATCACATGATGGTTTTTGTGCAGATAAAACATACAAGATATAACATTTTAATTAGTGAGCTTTACAGGTGCTGGCGGGGAGATTTTGTTGCCTACAGATAGAGTTTTTAGTATTCATACTAAGCTAAGCTAACTGGCTACTGGTTGTAGCTTCACAATGACTTTACAAACATAAGAATGGTATCATTCTATTCTCCATTCTCACTCTTAACCAGAGAGCAAAAAAGCATATTTCCCAGAAGTTGAACTATTCCTTTATTTGTTTCCTCATTGGTTGATCTACTTGTTGATCCGTTCAGTGCTGGGTCTCCACCTCGACCACCGTCCAATCTCCAGATGGGGAGCTTCCCTGGCTGTCTGGAGAGTAGCTGCTGACAGAGGTGACAGTAGCAGCAGGAGGACTGAACTGAGGCAGCAGATTAGGCCACATGCTGCTCTCCAAGGGGCTCAAGGTGCCTGTCCCCACAGGAAGGAGAAGGAGAGGAGGACAGCCTCCGTCTCCAGACAGGACTAAGGTCTGGTTGATGAGCTGCTGGACCATGTCGACCTTCTTGTTCCACTCCAGTTCCTGTGGGGGCATTGGACGCGACGGCCTCTGGAAATTCTGTGTGGTGTTTTGGGAGGACGGCGGCCTCTTCTCCACTTTCTGTGTATTCCTGTTCTGCACTCCTCGGGCCTCGTCCTCTTCATCACTGGTTTCCATGGCTTCATAGATGGTGCAGAGCCCAGAGGATGGAGAGAGCATGACTCCAGTTGGGCTCCTCCTCAGCTGCTGTTGCTGTTGGATCTGTTTTTGCTGCATGCGGTACTGCTGCTCCAGCTCCAGCTGCCACTGCAGAACCTGCCTGCGGTGCCGATGCTCCTGCTGCTGCTGCTGTAGCTGCAGCTGGAGGAGCTCCCTTCGCTGCTTCTCTAGCTGCTTCTGCTGTTCCAGCCTAAGCCGCTCCTCCTCCAGCCACTGCCTTTTCTGTCTCTCCTGCTCTTGACGGTGCTGCATCTCTCTCAGCTTCTCTTGGTGTTGCTGCAGCCTCCTTAGCTGCTCTCCACCTGTGCATCTGTCAACACTGGTCTCCACATAAGCAGGAGGGGATGTGATCTTGGCAAAATGTGCTGCAATAGTTGGATCAATGGGCCTCCTGTTGCCTGGTACCATTGCCAAGTAGTGACCATTGGCTATTGGAACAGTAGCACTGTGATTCTGGTTGCGGTAGTCTTCCTGGAAGTGTGCATGCAGCTTGTAATCTTGATCCACTTCATCTGTCTTCTTGTCTCCTGTGAGACAGTCAAGATCACTTGGTGCATCCATTAGAGATGCATGCATCAAACAGAACAGGTGGTACAACAACAGGGGCCAGAAAGAAGAGGGTTCAGGAGAGATTTGACAAGAGGGCGAAGGTGAAACCAAAAAAAGGGGGGATTTTCAAAATAAAGTGACACCCATGACACAGGACTTCTATATAGTGTATCTTCAAAATAGAAAATAAGAACAAATCATTAAGCACTTATTGCATGATGTTTTCTCTCTGAAGTTGCATTTTCTTAAATAAAACCATTTTCCTCCCTCAATTGTGTTAAAATGTAAACCACAGTACATAGTAACCACATTCACATCTGCTGTTTAGTTCTCCCTGATTATGTTGGTTATCATGCAAGACAGAGGTCATATATACACAGTACAATACAGACAACAGGTGTTCAAGAGACAAATGAAAACATGGGGGATTAAACTGACAAAACATCACAAAAATTGACTGCACTAAATTAACATATTGCATAAAATGTCAAATACACATTGGAGTATATTTGTTTTGGGTCATGAATAATCACCAAGTCATGAAAATTTTGCTAAAGGCAAGTGATCTGTTTTTGCAATAATATTGTTAAAAGGCAGGTATTGGTATTGCAAAACACAAACTTGAAACAGGATTTGCACAATCTGATGAATATTATTTAAAATTTAGGAAACTTTTAAAGGAATCTTATTTAAGGGCAAGAGCTGGTTTTCTGTTTTTGGTGAGATGGAATAGGCAGGTCAGAGGAAAAAGGCATAAAAGGGAGAAAAGTGCTTTGTTTTCTTGAACTTTAATATTCAGATTTATTTTAGAGGCTTATGCAAGTTTCCAAACATCTGTTTGCATGTTTGTCCATGTGCTAAATGTCTGAGTGGGGAGATGCAGACAGATCTGAGTATGTTTTAAACTGTTTGAGTTTTTCAAAGCATTTGTGTAAACAAAACCTAGATAAGTATCAGGATTATTCCATGCCTGATTACTGTTTGGTGCTCCGTGAGGTTTGTGACAACCAGCAGGGCTATGAATCAATGTCTTGGCTAGTGCATCTGTTTTGTGCAGGCATGTAAGCTGATCAACAGCTTGTGGTGATAATGCATCAACACACGTAGCAATGCACCAACAAATACATTGAGGGAGACTGCAAGCTAGCAGACCCAAATGTGGACAATTCAGGATTTAAGATATTTGTTTCTGCAAATGTTTTATGAGAAGGGAAATACATTCAGCACACTTGTTCAACCTCAGGGTACCTTTAAGTGAGCTCCATTTGCCAAGGATGTGGTCTGAATGTGATGTTGGTCAGCTGAAAATGTCATGGGGTCATAAGCATGCTGGAGAACAGGGCACTAGGACACCATTTTGATAAATTCTTTGACTTGACCAAAATTCCATTTTAGATACAACACCATTGTAAAATGTTGCATCACTTCCTGTTTACCGATAATTCCCATGGTGAAGAGTGGGTGACGCCATGGGAAATAAGTTGTGTAAACATACAAATACACAGCGACTCGAGACACAAGGACAGTAAGTTCAGACATGCTGGATCCAAAAGGGAAAATAAGAAACAGGAACAAAATGCCTTGCAATGATGTTTTAATGGAATTTTGAAAGATAACCTAGCGTGAACCATTCATTTATGAACATGTCTAGTGTAGAATTGTTTCAAATTCAAGGTAGTACACAGTCTTTTTGTTAGTTAAACATGCAATATATTGTTGAAAGAGTAAACCAAACGCCCACTATGAAAACGTTTCAGAGAGTGTAAAGCTCAACTGTGATAGCGATGTAGGACAATGCAGGGTCTCATCACAAATAAAAGGCTAGTTGTTAGTCTCTTCTGGAACACAATAATCAGCTAAATGAGACTTGAAGCTTAGCCACTTAAAACCAAATATCTGAAACACATACTGTACGTGACTGCACGTTATATACCTTAACCTATGCAAAGAGCAGAGAAGCTCTTGAAGCACACATTAAAAACTTCACCAACTGCAATCTAACACTTCCTTACCTACCTTAACAAATCTGTAAGGGCAAAACAGCCTTGTTAATACCTAGCCTTTATTTTTGATAGCTAAAAGTCTTGAAACAAGAACACAAAGTTTTTAAAGGAGCATTTGACTATAGCTATGGTGCTGTTGAACATTAAGCATGTATACACAGGGTAGGGGAGACCAGGTTTTAACAGAAAAAACAAACAAAAAAAACCCAACAAATAAGCAAATACAAAACAAAAAACAAAAACCATTGACATTTGTTCGGTAAAAACAGTAGGATAAATACACAATGAGTCCATTTTTTTCCTTTTTTTTGATTTAAAAGCTCAGTCACATTGGACCAATCAGTCAATACCCCATCTGGGGCTACAGAATATGCAGTGTTACTTAAAAAGAACATTCTACTAGAAAATGGTAGTAGCTATTGTACATAAAGAAGTTGAAGCCATACACTCATAACCATGACCATAACAGTATGAAAGAGGGAGGCTTCATTTAGAAATTGCTACAGTCATTTTTTCCATCTCCTTTGTTCATTTTTTTAAAATCTTTTCCTACAATCTTGCTCTCCTTTTTTTTCTTCTAAGCCACCTAACCCAACTGGAGAGAAAACGAACAACAGGTAAAGGGGGAGGGTTGCGGGGAAAAGGTGCATTCCAGGGGTAACAGGAAGGACTTATACATTACCTGCCAGAAAACTATCAGTCTTATCGCATATGGTAGAGTAGTAGGGTGGCTGGTTGTCGCCTTGGTCTCCAGATTCCTGGGCCCCAAGGTGCTGAATGGGCTCCAATGGATTTACCCCCTCCAGATTATCTGCTCCAATCTTTCCCCCAAGCATATAGTGGTGCTCATCTAGGCTGGGTTGGTTCTCTCCTGGGTGGCCCAAAGGCATCAGGTCCACGTGTCTGCCTAGCAGGTCCTCTGCCTGGGCAGCAGCAGTGGCTGATGGCAGGGTCAGCTCCTTGATGAGGGAGGGGTCCTTGGCCTCCTCTGGCAGCTGTTCCTCGTTCTCCAAGGAAAAGATCCCTGGGCTCTTTCCACAGCTCTCAGCCATAGAGTGAGCATTAGAATTGGATGTGGTGCAGTCGAAGCCGTAAGATGCCACAGAGTTGGCTGACTGAGGGGTGGCCCCGCCTCCGTCCTCTTCACCCTCTACAGCTGCTGTATCCACCGCCTCCTCATCCTCCTCAAGAGCAGGCAGGCTACAGGTGGGGGTAGGACTTTCAAATCCAGCACTCTCACCCATCATCACTGGTGCATCGGGGTCATTTATTTGCATCTCGCCCTCTGTGTCGCTCGCCTCATCTCCTGAGGTGGTGGGGGAAGAGGGCACGGATGCTGGAGCAGTTGGGGGTCCTGTTCCTAGGACTTCATCAGCAGGGAGTGTCTCAGCCTCCTCCTCTTCTCCATCACCTTTCTCCAAGTGAATACCCAGGTCCTGCTCCATATCAGGCTGGACTGAAGCAGGCACAGGGGTTTGCTGTTTGTCAGAACGGGACTCCACCCCAGAGCTGCTGTCGTAGTCACGGAGTTCCTCTGGTGTGCTTGTCTCGCTACTGCTATGGGCAGCCAATCCAGTGCCACTCAGAGTGCTGGGCTGAGATATGCCTACAGGTGGGGCAGCATGCAGGTCGTGAGCCTCCTCAGGGGCTGAGCTCTTCATCTCCTGATGCTGCTCAGGCTCCTGCTCTGACTGAGGAGCAAAGGAAGGGGCACTGCTGTCTAAACGTGCCTGTGCAGGAGACAAGGTGGGTGTTTCAGATTCAGCTGCGCCGTGGTCAGAAACAGGGCTGGGGGAGGACACAGTGGGTAGTGAGGCTGGTTGAGCCCAGGGATCAGAGAAGGTATTGGACTGGTCCCAGGAGGAAGTAGGGGGGACACAAGGTTGAGGACCTGAGCGATTGATGTTGTCTAAACGCTCCTCCTCATTAAAGTCATCTTCATCTACATTCCCACCACTCTCTGTCACTCCTTCACTGTGCATCTCTACATCCTCATCCTCATCATCTTCCTCTTGTTCTTGCTGCTGGAACACTTTGTGATGCTCCTCTACTCTCTCTGAACTCAGGTCCATCTCATCCACCCGCTCATCCTCATCCTCATCTTCCTCCTCCTCATTGGCAAGGGTTTCCACATTGGGAGAACCCATGAGATTGCCATCTCCCTCAGAGCCACGGAGGCTTGAGTCAACCAGGGCATCTGAGCTCTGGGTGCCTTCCAATATTGCGGTGTGCTGGGTGCTGCTGAGGTCAGAAACTCCCTGTTGCCGACTGCTAGTGCAGCTGCTTATATCCTCAGAGTCCATCCCAGACAGCAGGTCATCACCGTGCCAACCCGCAGAACCACCAAAGGTCGAGGACCTGACTTGGAATTCCTCGGAGGCCTGAGAAGAGCTCATATCAGTGATCATAGATGAAGGCTGATGCCCTAGTCTCCTCTGTTCTTCATCTTCATCTTCCTCCTCCTCCTCATTATTATCTTCATTTATCTCCTCATCAGCCTTTTCCACTGCTTCCTCCTTTTCATGAGGGGAGATCAGATTCCCTGAGGTGAAATCATCCATAGGCGAGGCACCCAACAAGTGAGGTTGTGCCATCGTACTGAAGGACTCTGCAGATGGAGCTGTAGAGGTAGGCATGAAAAGGTTCTCCTTCTCTTCCTGCTTTTCCTCTTCTGCCTGGAAGTTCATCATATTGTCAAAGCTCTGGGGAACAAAGTCAGAAGAAGCCTGCTGCTGGTTCCCGTCCAAGGGATCAGACTGCATGTGCATGTCCAGCAGAGAAGAGGCGTTCTGAGGCTCTCCCACAGGAGAAACAGGGCATGGTGGGGAACAAGGAGGGGACATAACAGTAGTTCCCAGAGAAGTAACTGAGTCATTTGCAGGCTCCTCAAATTTGAAAAGGTCTGCCTGGGATGACAACTGAACATCAGAGTGTGGTTCATGAACCACATGTTCCATTTCTAGATCTGGCTCTGCTGATGGCATGTACAGCGGTTCTGGTGTTAGTTCCCGTGTTGGCTCTGGTGATGGTTCTCGCACAGGTTCTGGTGTTGGTTCTCGTAATGGCTCTGGTGATGGTTCTCGCACAGGTTCTGGTGTTGGTTCCCTTGGTGGCTCTGGTGTTGGTTCTCTAATAGGCTCTGGTGTTGGTTCTCTAACAGGTTCTGGTGTGGGCTCTCTTACGGGCTCTGGTGTTGGTACTGTTTCCAACACTGGTGCAGAGACTGGTTCTGGTGTGGGCTCTGTAACTTTATCTTGTACTTCTTCCATCTGGCTGGACACCAGCTCTGGTGCAGCAGATGGCTTCACAGCTTGTTCCTCTTGTCCAACAATGGCAGAAGCTGCAGTAGCAATGGCTGCAGCAGCAGCTACAGCAGCAGCTATTTCCTTTTCAGGTTCTGCAAGAGTTGCAGCTTTGGGGCCACGTTTCACAGGAGTTGGGTTGCTGCTGCCTACAGTTTTCTTGGGGCTGGAGGTCTTGTTTGTAGCCGTTTTGGAGCCAGGGGTCTTGGGAGCTTCCTTGGAAGGTGTCTTACTCTCTTGAATTTTGGAGCGGTTGGGTGTCTTTGTGTCTGCCGCCTTACTAGCAATTGGCTTTTTGGCAGTGACATCTGATTTTGTTCCTGATTTGGGAGTCTCAGGTTTTGCTGACTTTGTTGCAGAGGATGGGCGAGTGAGGGGGGACTCTGCAGGCTTTTTGGATGCTGGGGTGGCTGGTTTGGAAACATCTGGGGGGAGAACACAGGACAAGAAATTGTTAAAGAATGATATAATTAAACTAAACTACGACATACACAAAACTCTTGAGAAGTCAGTATTGAGGCTGTCTGTAGTTGTATGACACTATCAAACAGAGGAATCAAAACATGTTTGCAGGTCAAGCAAAAGTAAAAAACCCTGATAAATGTGTATCTTGGCTGATTACAATCCCTGTCTCTTTTCTCTCTCTCTTTTTTTTGTTTACCTTTTTTCACAGGGGTTGTGTTTCTTGTTTGTGATGCTGGAGGTTTGCCACCAGATGGGGTAGTGGAGGTTGCTTTGGAGGCAGGAGGCTTTGCAGTGGTGGAGGAAGTTTTAGGGGTAGCAGGTTTGGCTGTAGCTGGGGAGGCCTTGGTTGAGCTGGTGGTAGAAGGTCGGGTTAAGCCTGTGGCAGGACGAGATGATGCTGCTGTGCCAGTTGAAGGCCTAAAAAAGCAAAGCAAATTAGAAGGTTGACAAATACTTAGACATACTACAGCATTGAGATTTGGGTCAGACAGGTAACACTTGTTACCTGTCTTTTCATCAATGTTCCTCTATTGCACTGTCACAGTTTTGTTTATGTTTTCAGTGGAGAGAGACCAAGGGTCCTTTGCATTTTCAATGACATGTGACGCTCAGTGATAGAGGATATATGATTTGTCTGTTTAGATAACAGGTGCATGGGCAGATATCAAATTCATGACAGATATATTTCCACATATGAATGAAGCCTGAAACAAATCTGACAATATACAATTCAATGTTCTTTTCTCCTGCTTGGGCGTTTATAATACATATCCAATCTGTGCCACATAAGAGGCAAAAAAAACGGAATTGGGTCATTTAAACCATGTAGTGTAAGTGTTTGAGTAGTCAAACCATTTACAGCTTGGGGCTACTCAAAATGGTTGTGACAGAGAGCGAGGCTTTGACGTCTCCCTTGTTAGTCACTTCTACTGCCAGAGGATACCCTAAAAAAAGGCACAAAAGCCAACAAAATTGTTTGCATAGATTGCAAGGCTAAAAACAAACAAACAATACAATGGTATGTAGGAATAAGGACAGGATAGACTGTTCTTAGTGGGTGCACAAGCCGCCAAGGCCCTGACCTAAATAGTCTTTCAGATGTGGCATCAGCTCAAATCCAATTAGTACTTGTATACAGGAGAGAACATATTACACCTATCTCTAAAGTCCCATTATTGGCAGCCTGACAGTTTTTATATTGATTTAATCTTTTTTAACTTGTTTTGAAGTACTTCATAGTCTTGCACCTGCCTATTTGTCAGACACGCCTACAATGTATGAACCTGTATGGCTCATCATTTGCTCTATTGAGGCACCTTTAAAGTTTAGATGCTGTGGGTTGCTGTTTGCCGGAGAATATAACAGAAGCTCAAAGTGTTTATTAGTGGCTTTTTGTGGCCCCTATGTATTTTTTAATAATGCATTCGATTGTGCCAATGATGTAAAAAGTTTTTTTATCTGACTTACTTTTCTTTTGTATTTGTATAATGTACTGCATCATCGGTAATGTATTTGGAATTGCATTTACCTGTGTGATAAGCATTCTACAAACACAGCTTTTTGATTTATGCATTTATCAAAACAGTGTATGTGCAAATACCATGTTATGAACTCTTTTAACTTATTAAATAATTTAGTTCTGTTTTTCATGTATTAGCATCTGAAACGGACACAGACTCACTCTTCCGCGACCTTATGACAAACTCCCCGAGGGGTTCTGAAGTTTGGGAGCTGAGTCAAAATGGACCCAAAAGAGACACCCCAACCCCAGTCAACCCGTCCCTAATCTCGTGTTTATACCAACTCCCTGGAGGGGAACGATACCTAGGGCAGTGTGCATCATCCAGTCTGCACTGGTGGCCTGCCTGGGCCAAAAGCTGGCTTCTATGTCACATCTGAGTGAAGTAACCTACATCTAATAGTCCTGACAGGGCTATGGTGTACAATCTCCCGGGTCCACGCTACACTTACTGCCTGTTTCTAAATAAAGAATTGAGCCAGTACTGTCAGAAAGAGAACACGGAGGCAGCGAGTGAGTGAAGATCGCAGGGACCATGTTAATCTTTAATACGGAAAGGAGAACAAAAATAACTTCTCCAATTCCCCTAGCTGAACCATGGGCTGCGTTAAAAGCACACTCATTGTGTGAGGGCAATAAAGAAACGCATGCTATCTACAGCCTGGCAGAAGTAATGAATACTGTTTAGTAACATGAAATAAGATTAAAGTCAGGCTGCAAGATAATAAGGGTGTGGTCACGTCAGAAGTTCAAACAAGCATTTACATGACCCACATCATTTAGATTTTGCTTTTGGCTAGTGAACTGTGTGTTACTGATACCTAATTTGTTGAATCATGTCAGCACAGTTTTTATTGATATAAAAACCCTCTGGGATATGCAAAGCCCTCATAGAGTCAGTGATAACTAGGGCTGGGTATTGCCACTCAATATCTTAAAAGGTATTAACTGAAATAACCGAGAGCCATGAAGCATCAAAACTTTTCCAGTGAAACGACACCTGCGTCTGATTCTCTCTGTACCCAGATCTAAAATATCTAAAAATATGACTATTTGAGTTAAACTGTTCTTGCGGCCCATCATTACAAGCATTCTTAGATTTAATTCAATCATTTCACTTTCAAAATGCATTTGTATAAAAATCATTTGAACGGGAGAGGTTGCCCTTTCAGCCCAAACGTCAGCCCTGTTGGTGATGCACTGAATATAAGCCAAGGTGTTCACTTGAAAGTCAGCAAGGAGAAAAAAAGGTTACAAGGAGATATTTAAGTAATACGTTAGTTTTGTTGTGAAAAAAAAAAAAAGGTCGTTAACGGGGAGATGAAAATGATGGTCAGCTGTACAGCTATGACACGTAGGCCAAAGTAGCATGAAATCTTTGACTAAACTGGATTGCTGGCTAATGAAAAAAAAATCAATAAATCAATTACTTGGATCAGACAATTTAACCTTAGCAAATAAATTTCATCTAAAATTTGCATTTACTGCAAAACTTCCAGTCCTCAGCTTAAATTGTGAAACGGAGACTGAGATGTTAAGATTTTAAGCCTTAAACCGTTTAAATGACCAAGGTGCTAAAGAAAAAATTAGAGTAAGCTCTGCCTTAATAAATGGGTAAAAAAGATAAGAAGAAATACAGGAAAAGGAGAAAAGGGGGAATTAAAAGATAGAACGAAGCATTAAAGATGAAACATGCTGAGAGGATATTCAGAGACAGCATTCACAATAATCTGTCTGATAAAAGGAATATGGATAATCCAAAAAGACAGCAGAATCTAACCAGACAGCTAAGAAAGAGAGATGAAAGAGACAGATAGAGACAAAGCAAAAGAGAGATTTGAAAGAGGGGGGGCAGATAATATTCATCCGATTACACATTATCTTATATCAGCGTCTCCCTCTTGCTCATCAAAGAAGGCAGAGTGCACAGCTGAAGACCTATGACAATATTTAGGAGACTGGGCCATAATAACCTATCCTTGTTTTTTGAGATTGGAAGTTGTTCAGCAACCCTTGGCTCGGGTGACAATGTCTATAAACAATGATTCATTAATGCTTTAATTATTTAAAGCTTCAATTTATACTGTGATTTAGCTCGCTGTCATTGAAATGACCAAGAAGGCTGTAAGAGTAATTGCACTATTTTTACAACACTCTTTAACTAAATGGGCAGCTTGTAGGAAAGAAAGCTGTGTTTTTATTGTTCATATTTCACCACAGGTCAGGCTGAGAGGAACAACACAATAAATTGGGGTTAAAGCAAATGCTGAGCAGAGAGCCTAGAAAAGCACTGGAG
This sequence comes from Acanthurus leucopareius, assembly GCA_029814765.1. Lineage (NCBI taxonomy): Eukaryota > Metazoa > Chordata > Actinopteri > Acanthuriformes > Acanthuridae > Acanthurus > Acanthurus leucopareius. Next base: position 3,398,066 of record JAQMCX010000022.1, read on the forward strand.
CTGAAAAATCAGATGACTTCAACAAGCCCACTGAAGCATACAGCAAAATACTTAAAGTTCACCTTGGTTGCCTGAGGATCATTATAAGATTTTAGCTTTAATTCGAATGCACATTTCCTTAATGACTATAGCAGAGGAAGGGGGTGTGTGTAAAAACAATGCTGGTGCTGCTTAGTTACAGTACAAGAGTAAGACTGTGAATTAAATAATGAGATGCACCATGAAAGGGGCAAATGAGTAAGCAGGAGCTGAAAAAGTATGCAGGCAGTTCTCCCTGCAGCAAAAGTGACAAACTATGGTGGGAGGACCCCCCTCCTCTCAAGACAAGCAGCAAATTAAAGATGATGCTGAGTTAATTAAGCACTGCAAATATGGAGGCAGAACTTTCAACGTGATTAAAGTGGCCTCAGCCTACTCAGGATGGATATAGTCACGTTAATGGGGCCACTTCAGGAAATGTACTGTTAAATAAATGTGGTCAAGTTTGTTGCTCCACCTTTCCAAATGTATTTTTACAGACTAATGGGAGCAAGTTGGAACTCACAATGGTTATCACAATGCATTGATCAAATTTCACCTAAACTTGAGCTTATGTTGTGCAGCTAATTGAGAGTCCAGACAGAATAATCACTATATTGTGAGTGCATAATATGCGGATGCATTGGGTTCAAATTTGACATCTCTCCACCTATTTCTTTCACTGCGTCACCAAAAGAAAATTTAATACAGGAAAATTCTGTGTGGTGGATGTAGACACGCCTCAACGGACTGTATGATGATGTTAGTACAGGTAGATATGTACATACAAGGTCATAGATTAGTAATATGAGGAGAATATTTTTTAATATGTCAGTTTGTGTTGAAAATAGAACAGCTATTATGTGGGTCTGGCATCCAGAAAAAACACTGCTTTCCAAAAAAAGCCCTTTTTCTGACATCTCTGTCCACTTTAAGGATGAGCAACTAGAACAGTGACAGGACCTCAATCACTTGCAAAGTCAAAACAATCATGTAACAGCGTGAGTGCAGCTTTTTCTCCTTGGGCAGAGTAACTGATTGGGCAGAGGACAATTTGGTTACCAGAGAACAAGAAAAAAGGTAAATGTGACTAGTCAGATTTAACAGCTTAAAGAATCTTGTACTGCACAATGTACTCTCTGTTGATGTTCATGGCCAGCAGTATCTAAAATGGACATTCACCAAGTGAGGTTTGCAAAGTTTGCAGAGAGTAGCTCAAAAGGCTTTCTGCCACACTGTTGGAATTGTATCAAAATAGTACTAGAATAAAAAAAACTATGCTGATAATCTCTTGTGGTGTGTTTAGTTTCACTAAAGCCCATTTAGACCAAATCAGGTGTTACAGCCAAAATGCAAGTTCTGCCTTTTATAAAAAAAATAAATGCAGCTGACCCACGGCTGAAAGTCGTAGTTCAGCCAATTTTGGGATGAGCAAAATCCAATCTCACTCTGCGGTGGCCAGTAGGCTGACCATCCGAGCAGACCAAGAGTCAGAAATCCTGCTATGCAGGAGTATCAAGACCTAATTGCTGTTTACAAATAAAATGACACTCCTACAGAGCTGCACACACCTATGGTGACTGCTGATATGCCTGATTTGGTCTGACATGGCCCTTAAAGGTACCCTCCTTCTGTCCACTGCTGTCTGTTTTTGACGGAGTTTAATAGTCACAGGGACACATTCATGGTGTGTTTAGTTCACCTTGTAAACTCGGAAATCTACATCTTGTTGTACAGCAAAGCTGTGGGCGCTGAAAAGGACAGCTTCATGATGCATTTGGGTGCACCTTGAAAACTCAATGGCTGCAGACACTGCTTTTATTTTTTCAAATCTTTTTTTTTTGTAAAATACATTGGCCTACATCTGGAATTACTTGAATTTTCTTTCCATACAGCATTCTTACGGACAAGATGCTGAACAATAATTATATTCAATTTAATTCTACAAAGACAGATTTTAAAAACTGCTCAAAAAATTTTATCAACTTGCCAACAACAAATTGCACAACAGGTAACCATGTACCTCTGTGAAAATGTTTAAGTTGTTCTAGTGCAGTATTTTTTCTACATTCAATATTAATGAAATACCCAATAAGGATACATTTTGACTAGTAAAACATAAGATTGGCCATTTTAAGTTTTCATTTACCAGAGTCCAAAAGTTAATTTAACATTGATCCAGTGTACACACTACAAATCCCTCTGCCCTGCTACAGAAAAAATAAAACCTTAGAGGAAACACTGCTTGCACTCTCAAACATTTGTCTCATACTACAACACAGACACCTGCTTCTGTCCCTCATTCCCTCTCCCCCTCCGAATCATTCCCACTAAATCCATTTGGTAATTAGCTCTACGGCTCAACATCTATAAAATCATGGCAGTGGAAGACTGCATCACAAAGTCATTGGCCACACCCGTAGCAGGAGGGAAGATTTACAGCCTGCGCAACATGTCGTCTGCTTCATGCTGGACTGTAGAGCAGTGTCTGGGCCATGGACCCTGAATGCAGCTCACCACACACCAATACTGGACCATTACATCAGCAGTAATTTGTTAGATCACAAGGAGGAATGCATTCAATCCACTGCAGTAAAAATTTATCATCCCTGAGGGACCATCAATGAGGGAAAGCATGACTAATGTGGGAACATGGGTGGCTGAGAGGAGGGCAGGAAAATGACGGCAAAAATGGAAAGGCATACTGATCGCCCATCAGTGATATCATCCTATTTCCTCCTGTGTACAAAAAGGACTGAATACCCTTGCTCTGTCCTCTTATCATCAGTAGGACAATATTGCCCTGTTTCACAGGAAGATACCCTCTGGTTCTCGGCTTCTTTTCTCTGCCCCTGCTTTTCTCCCTCACACACCCACACACACCCGCACACACAAATTAATGCACACCACTCGCACTCTCTGCATGCACAGCTCTGACACTCTATCTGTATCTCTGGCAGCAGTGATGGGGGCTCAGCAGGGACACATGACTTATTCAGCCATGTAGCTTCCAGCCTCCACTGCCACCACTTTTGTTTTACTTCACTGTGCTACATCCGCAGACAGCCGTGCAGGCAGGAGGATGCAGCTCAGCAGCTCGTGCATGTTGACCATGTGTTCAGCAAGCCAGCACAGATTCCTCCCTTCCTCCTTTACATCCACATCATAGTGAGTAATGTACTGGCAAATGAACACATGATCTGCATTCTAATTGCACTCTGTTCCTACTATGTCAGCGTCCATGGACAGCACATATGTACACGTCCCTACATAGTGTGCTATCGTGTTCCGTTGGTAGTTTGCATGCTGCATAACAGTCCCCAATTATCAATGCATTACTGGAGACAAATTGTCTTTGCAGCTGCCTAAGAAGGCCAGAAATCTTTACATATTCATGCATACAAGCTGATATATAAACTGTTAGCATATATTTCAGCACGCAAAGACATGTTTAAAAAACATTTGATGGTTTCTGCTTCTTTCATTTGCACACTAATCAGGCTCAAATGTTTCCAGCCACAAGCTGTGGGCAATCAGCTTCAAACGGCAGGTGCCCATACAAGCACACACATACACTCACTTTCTATACATATACACAATAACATCTTCCATTAATTTGTTTTAAACGTAATCAATACACAGCCACAACCTATGGTGCATAACAATATAATACAGTAAGCTCAGCTCCACTAGCTCGATAGCTTTTAGACAGTTTAAGTGTTCTGTGTGAAAGGAGTCCGATAGTTTCAAACAAATGTAGGAATGTTTAAAACTTAATGCAGAGACAAGTAATTATATATTTATCAATGCATTATTTAAGGGGGACAGATGAAGTAAACATAAACTGAAAATAGCTATTCAATGCCAGTATCAAAGTGGTTGTAGCAAATGTTAATTTGCAACACCCATCCCTCAAAGGACTCTGATGAAAATAAGAGACTAAAACAGGTAGAAAGAAGGTAAAATGACTATAGCAAGACAGAAGAAAGCATATATTTAAAAACATTATAGTTATAAACTAGATATATGAACAGATTTTTTGCTCAAATAGGCATAATTGGTGGCTCTTGTCAAGTGGAAAGGTTTGCAGCAAATTTCAAGCGATGAAGTAGTGGATTCCGGGACTTTGTTTCTTTCACAGAAAAAAGCTAAATAACCTGCAAACATAAAATCTTATGTTCACATAAAATGCAGCAATGATGAACCCTTATTTGCCTTTACTCTGATATTTTGAGGGCTCAACTGGAGAGACGCTGTATGGCTTTAATTATAGACTTGTTGGCCTTAGTACTGACTGGACTAATCTCTACAATTTTTATTTATTTATTTTTTTAAATATACGGTAGCTTTCAATCCAGTAAGTTTGTTTTCAGGAAGAGAAGAGCTTTAGTTTAGAGTCACTGGCAGCAACAACTAAGGAACCTAATTTAATTTAGTTAAAACCTGGTATGGAACAGAAAGACAAAACACTTGTGAGTGGCCTTAAATTAGATTGATGTCACTTACTGAATTTGCATTTGCTCTGCACTTTATTTGTCTGGTAACTTGAACTCGCTGCAGATGGAATTAAATCAATTGAGCCTTAGAGTAAATTGAGAGACCCACAATATGTGTGTGTGTGTGGTTTTCATGTGTGTGTCACAGCTCCAAGGGGAGCAGGGTGTGTCTGGTGTGACAGTTAATGTATACCTCAAGCTCTCTGCCACTCTGCTGATAGCAGGCCTGAATTCAGAATGGAGTGAGCTAGCAAAAGGGCAAAATTTAATTAAAGCAGAAATTTATGGCCATGTCAAAGCACATCACGTGTACAAGTACTGACACACACACACCTTAACACACACACATTTAATTAAGTATGCCTACAAGGCTACATGAAGCTGTCAGAGGAGCCTATCTTCACTAATGGTTATACCTCTGTTGCAGCGATTCAAATGTATGTCATTTACATCTAAAATTCTTTGGGCTTTATATACACTAATTGCACAACATTTATTTATTCACACTAAGAACACAAAATACTGCAGCTAAAGTGCAATCCAATCTTAACCTGATTACAGTATTATCCTCAGCTAGTTTTCAGTCTCCTGAAAAATTTACCTCTGTTACATACAAAGCTCATTATAGACTTTTTATTTCAAAGCCCAGCTTGTCACTTGAGTGTTCAATGAATCCACCAGGGACTGTGTGGGGGCACGAGCTGGGTATCAACTGGATGGAAGGGTTGGAAAGGGGCAATTGATGGGACCCCTACAAGCTCTTCTTGTGCCCAACTTGGACCTGTACAGTTTAAAGTTTTACTAAGAGTTGGTTTCTCTAAAGCCAAGCTTTGACAAATAGAGGACAGATGTGACAGATGTCTTAAGTCACATGTTTTGTCTATACTCAATGCTCTACCATTTTTGATATGACTGTATTTTGAATTATGAACAAAACATTTTGGACCAAAATTAAGAACTTTCCTTATAATAGTGATATCAGTTGTCCTTAAATCCATAAACCTGCAAAACAGGTAGATATTTTAGTTGACTATTTACTTTGTCAATACATTATTTCTGTTTGTCATCTTGTAAAAACAAAACTCTCTTAATGAATATCAAAGTGCTTGAGATTGAACATTTATTCAAATTTGATGTTATTTCCAGGATTTTTTATGTTAAAAGGAGTCAATCATGTCAGAAAACTTATGAACAAGCACTTAATTAAGGAAACTACAGAACTTAAATGTCTGTATCAAGCCTCAAGGAAGTGCATCAGCCTTTGAAACCAATTTGACACAGTGATCAAACTGTGTTATTAAAACTTCATCTGATGCACACTGCTCCAAAAAAACTTCTGCACAAGAACACACTGTGAAACAAGCTTTAGATCAATTTTTTAGCTTCACAATCTCCAGAAAAATGACTAATTTCGCTCTCAGAATTTGATCTACTTCTTTAAATAACATTTTTAAAAAGTCTACCAGAGCCAATTCCTTTAATAAAATAAGGGCTAGCCTAGTGGTATTTTATATTAAAAGACAAGGTAAGACTCATATTCTACAGAGAAGTGGGTGATCATGTTGAAGGTTATGGATGAAATCACCATGACAGTTCACAAAAGTCACGAAATAAGCGTTCTGTACTGCAGTGGTGATTAGCATTGTACCCTTGTGTAATACTTTTTAATGAGATGTTTTCACATCGACCATTATAGAAAGCTGTAATCTGAGTGTAATCTGCACAGTCCAACTGCTACCCTGTGGCAGAGTGGAGGGGGAAGGGACCCGAAGGATCGTCACATGAAACATTTTTTTGTCAGGTGGAAGAAGTTGCTGGCAGCTTAGCATGTATGTCATGTTAGTGTGCTGGTTATAACCAAACAGATAAGATTATAGAGGAACCACACACAAAAACAAAATCATATTTTAGAAGACATCTTTTGGTTTTCAATTCCTGTATGTATAATTTTACTGGTCAGTCACATATAAGTGGTGTCTCCTATAAAGCGGAGCTCAACCAATACTGGATTTCTAAGACCAATACCACTTTTAATAAAAAAACTCTGGCTATTATATATAAGCTGATATATGTAAGCAAAAAAAAAATTTTTTTTGAGCTCCTTTAAATTGGATTTGGAGATTGCGGGTAGTCAAATTTTAAAATGGAAACACTGTTAATAATTTACCTTAAATCCATCTTTGCCATATCTGTACTACCATTTCTTGATACTTACTGGCCAACAGACAGTAAATGCTGACACCAGTATATCGGCTATAAGCCTCGCTTTACTGAGAGCGGAGTGATGGATTCTGTTCTTCCTGTGTAATCTCTTGTTTAAGTCTGGAGAGAATCCTCACCATCCTTTACAACTGTAGAATCACTGGGTGTTTTTAAGGCTCTGGAGAGGGTCCCTTACTCAAGGTTCATCATTTATTACAAAATCTGAAATGTGTAAACTGTATGGAAAACTTCATTTTTATTGTACTACTATATACTACAGATCTGACCTGGCATGCCAGATGGAATATTTCAAAAATCCATGGGATATACTTCACGTCCATCTGGAAAACAGCCTATAGAAAGTGTTTGGAAGGGGCAGGTCATTTCAAAAAAAGGTAAAAGGTGATTGGATGTATGTTCAGTCCATGACATTCATTACTCTTGCTAAAGCGAGTCGGGTTAAGATAAATAAAATCCTTTCCATCGAGAAAAGCCTACAGCGCTGTTCTTTGCTCTTCTTTAATGAGGTAATATTGACCATTTCTGATAAAACTGCTCTTCCTCTGCAAATGAAGCTGATTGGTCCAGTCATATTCTGACTGGACACAAACATATCTGGTAGGAGTTAATCAAGATGGACCTGCAAGACTTCTGACTTGAAATCTCAGCAGTCAAGCTGCCTTTTAAGATTACTGTAGATCTATCTGCAAGGATCCGTTTAATACTTTGGAAACTACGCTTTCTTGCTGAAAAAGATGTAAAGATTGATATCACTCTTGTCCGTATGTTAAGTTTGCGTATAAGGGAGACAGCTAGCCTGAAGACTACCTATAGAAACAGAATCTCCAACCAGCACATCTGAAAATCACTCAACACTTTGTATTTTGTTTGACTCACTGTAACTTCTCACACTTACCTTTGAACAGTCCGGCTATCTGTCTCTACCCAGCTGTAATGTCAAGCCAAGCTAACAGCCAGGAGAGTGATATCAACGTTTTAATTGTACTCTTAGCATGAGAGTTAATAAAATTGCCTTAAAGCATCTTCATAGAACTGTTTAAGTGTATGGTTATTCTGCCAGTTTCTATGCGCTTTAACAAGTTTGATACAAGTAGTCCAATTGTTTTGACGAAAGAATTTCTGACTGAACAATGTGTCCACGCACAGACATACCTACATGCTTACATAACACATCATACCATGCACCATAGTGGCATAAAAGTGAAGGAGAAAGAAGCTATTGCTCTCACAAACAAACAAACAAACATAGAAGAAACAGCAACAGGATAAGCCCCCAGTCACACATTCCCAAAGGCTCTATCTGATTCTGATCATCACTGTTTCAGACAAAGGCCTCCTTCAGCCGGCTGTCCTGGTCTCTTGCCAAGTCACCTCAGGACCTAACACCATGCACACAGTGTGACTCAGGTGAGGAACACATGTTGACCTAAATGCACACCAACACACACTCAAAAAAATGCTACACACAAACACAAAAAACATTCACTCTACAGAAACTAAAACTTTGAGAGCATTCTCCTGTTCTCAGTTAATCCTTCAAAGTGCCTCTCCTCCCTTGTCTAAACCACACTTGTTTCCAAAACTTGTTTTATTAATAATGCTGCTGTATAATGCTTGCTCTGGTGAAACCCTGCAAGGCATTTCTCTAAGGCTTGTTCTGACATTGGCTGGTTGCTGGCCTACTTATACCCAGCCCTTCCAAGCCTTCTATGTGGGGGATCATTGTCCCTCATTCCTCCAGGGTGTTTTTTTCTTAGACAGGGTCTTCTTTGAACCTGCAGCCAAGTGAAGCCTTTTAACCCAACTGACTCTCACTTTGCACTGAGGAGTGTTAAATGCTGAACTTATTTCCTGCATATCTTTATTTAAACAGCAATTTATTCATATGTGCTGCCGTTCTGAAGCAAATTTGAGGGTTTTATCCATTGGAAAAGCTTTTAATAAAAAAGCCCAGCTTAGAAGAATCCTGTCTTAAAGATGTGAATCATCGACAGCTGTCTGCTCTTTCCACAGATGCACCGGAACTCTCTTTCAGTAGCCTGTGGGCTCGTACATCTATACATGCACACACTTCAGTGAGCGCGAGGCTTCAGTTCCATACAAATGTCACACCTACCTAGATGTCTTGGAAACCGGGGGCTTGGGTGAGGCTGCAGAGCTGGGTTTGGTGGGAGTTGCAGAGGCAGGCTTAGGAGCTGGAGGAGAGGAGAGAAAAAGAGGTAAGAAATATGTCGGGAACAAAAAGAACAGTATGATTATAGTATAGTAAAATAGTATTCAGAAGCATATATCACAGATATAGGTCAGGGAGATATAGCTCTCATATATATGTCATAAGGATCTAGGTCAAATGCATTTCTAGATTAGTAGCAGCCTCTGTGGCATCTCTAATATGTGTGCTGAATCCATCTATGTGCAACTATCTGCATCTCATTCCACTACAATGAACAGTCCTCATTAGAGTTAGAGCTGTGAAAATATTTCATACTAGACTCCTTTTTTTTTTCTTTCCCAGAACAGCCATCATTCTATACAACACCGGTCTCGACTTTTTGTTTAGTGAAGACAGTTTTTTACCAACCTGGAGGCTTTTTAGCAGCAGCTGCAGTAGTGTTGGTTTTGACACCATTTGCATTTGTGGATGTTGTCTTCTTGGCGGCTGCTGTTCCGGTCGTCGATTTTGCACCATTGGTGGCAGGGGCAGCCCCTGTGGCTTTCTTCTCAGCCACCTTGGTCTTGGTGGGTGGGGCTCCCGCTGGGCCTGTGGGTTTTTTGGTAGGAGCTGTGGTTGGGGTGCTCTTTTTGACTGCAGCAGGTGGGGTTTTCTTCGCCACTCCATTGGTCTGGGGCTTGGTCACACCGTTTGAAAGGCGGCTCTGGGATGAGTTGGGCTGTGAGCCAGATGTGGTCTTGGTTGAGCTAGTGGCTCCAGGTTTTGTCTTGGCCGTGGCCTTGTTGGTAGTCTTGACTTTGGACTCTCCTGAAGGCTTGTTGCTGGTCTTGGCAGCTGGGGTTTCCTTGGCCTGGTCTGGCTGGGGTTCCCCCTGGCCTGTCTCTTCCACAGGTTGCTGTGGCATCTCCTCGTCCCCTGGACTGGCTGCCTGGTTGGGTTCCTGTAACACAGCTGGTGCTGCTTCATTTACTGGATCAGATTCCAATGTTTCCATTGGCTCCAGTGCTGCCGTGGCAACTCCATCCGGCTTCATCTCCCCTTGAGTTGTAGTGGTCCGTCTCTGCAGGGCAGGGCTGATGGGACTTCTCACAGGATGGCAACAGGTCTAAAGGCTTTCTAGACACAGCAAGGTCTGATCTGAAGGGAAACAGCAGAATATCCAATACAACACAGTCAGTCAAAAGCAAGACCAGGCATGAAAAGCTGTTTGCTGTCTCTCAGATCAGTAGACAGAGCACCAGGAATGTTGTCAGCCCTAGGAATTAGATAAAGCAATAACTTGGAAGTTCTTACAGCTTTAGCATCATACATACACTGAGAAATACTTTCAAGCAAGCATCCAAGAGTAAAATTCAACAATGATTGTAGGACAAAAATGAAACAGGATGTGCCATTAAACAACACAGAGGGTTAAACTGCTCTGAAACCCAGGAGAAGCCTATCTAGGGCAATGTAACATGTAGAGAAAGACAGAGAGAAAGGGAAAGCACAAACAAAGGCGTCAATGCAAAAATACATCACAGCCTCATTAGTCGTGCTGGGAGGGAAACGTCAGGTCAGACAATTAGATCAACACATTTTATAATCAGCTGAATGTGTGCTGTGTCTTAGGAAGCTAAGAAGGAGCGACACAGACAAGACATGTCTGATGCAAAAACAACACATTCTACAAATAGCCTTCTTTCATTTCATTGCCAACTGCAGTGCTGTGGTAAATGGCCCCCTCTGTGACACTAAAAAGCTCAGTGACACACTTGGCCAGCGCAGCTTCCACGAGTTGGCTTTTTTTTTCTTGGTACAAAATGGCATCAGAGCCACTAGTGTGGAAGACTAGTTTTCTGGGATAGTACACTTAAGGGAATGCAAATAGCTTTAGCACGCAATTTGTGCACACATGTATATACAGAATGTGCCACCTGTGCTAATGTTAGAACACACAACTTTTTAATCTGCGCATGGATGATGAAAGGCCAAGAAAACCTGCTTCACACCATAAAGCTAAAATGGCTATAAAAAGAAAATAGGGTGAGGTGGGAAACAGGCATGGATGGATTTGCTAAGTGGGTCAAGGCATCTACAATAAAACTGAGGACAGGCAAAACTGTTTGACTCATGAACATGACATGAGCAACTGAGGACAAAAAAAAAAAAAAAAAGGGACGTGAAGCATATGAGGCCTGATAAAGAGCAACCATCTGTAATACAAGCTGTCATATACTGTCTGCATCAACATTAGACAACTGCCTCATATTGTTTCCTCAGCTCTTTTCAAATGGAAGGAAGAGGGGAAAAGGATTTTTACAAGTTTGAGAGAGGTGGAGAGAGGGAAGTGGGGGGGGGGGTGTTTGGGGGTGTGGGTAGCAGGAAACTGGCTTGTCAAAGTTTACAAACAGAGTGAGGAGCTGGCTGTGCAGGAGGGAGACGAACTCTGAGGCAACACAGAGGCCAGCCCAGAGGAAGAGGCTTGGCCTGTGGAGCATGGGAACAGAGCTGGAAGGTGGGACAGAGGGAGAAAAGAGAGACGGGGGAAAAAACACAAGACGTAAAAATGAGCTCACTTTTGGCTGATGTTTGCTGGTCCGACTCTAAAATCCAGACATCACTAGTCATCCTAGTTTCCACTGACCTAAACTTGTATGCAGACAGACTCACTGCACTGTCCTATTTCTAGAAGAGGACAGACATCATCTTTGTGCCGCTAGCTTTCTGGATACAATGCCCTAACACTCTCCCTTGTCTTTCTCCCCTCTTCTGTCATCCCTTACTCATCTTAAAAACTTTATCTCACATACCCCAAAAGGCCCTCTTTCATTCTTCACTGATCCTCCTTTTCTCTATAAAATTTCCCCCTCCTCAGTTTCTTTCCTCCCCCACTACTACCGCTTTCCTTCCATCCCTCTGTTCTCTGTTTGCCATTGCACAGATGGCTGGAGCAGCTGAGCAAGGCCAAAGGGGGAGAAAGAGAAAGAGAGAGAGAGAGAGAGAGAGAGGAGAGTAAAAAAACACCAGTGTATCCCAAACAAGTCATAAAAACAGATATAAACAGCTCATGCGACAGGCCGCCACCTAAAGCAACCAAAGGGGCTGAGAAGGAGATGACGGGTAGCTGCGAGAAGCCATTTGTGCCGCACCCTTCGGTCGCAAGAGGTTTTTAAATGCCTATGAGGCTGCAAAATATGGACAGTTGGCTTAATTATGTCACTAACCACAACCAGTCACAGTATTTAGAAGAGTGGGTGGACTCCTGTGTGAGTGGGGCAGGGGGGATAAAGACAGAGTTGGAGTCCTACACTGTTTTTATTTTTGTTTCTAAACAAACTGTGACTGTCATTTATCCTCTGCATTGGTACTTCCTTTAACAATCAGGCATCTCAGAACAGAAAATCTAAAAAACTGACCATCTGTTAGTCCCAATAGCCCTTAGCCACTTGTTGCTACGTCTGCAAAAGCTTTCCATTATTGCATAAAACATAATGCAGGTTACACTAACAATAGCGGCAGACACACCACTTGATTTATTTAGTATGTTTTGACACAATAAGTCATTAATTTAAACAGACAGACTAAGAGTTTGATAACAGGTGCTGGCAGATTTTATAAACTTAGAGGTTGTGATTGGACAACTGTTGTTTTGGAGATGCATTAAGAGAGCAGAAAACATCAAGTTTATCTGTTTGAGTTTTAGTACAGAATGCATGGGGCTGTCTGCATCAGGACAATGCACCAAATACACATAATAGGTCTCTCATCTTTTCATACATCAAACTCCACCCACTTGACACTCCAACATCTCTAATACAAGCACACCACTGTTCAACTAAGACCCAGTATCTACTATCAACACTGAGACCTAATTCAACCGAGCAGTGAACCAGGAAATGAGATTGTGCACAATCACCATTCCCTCCTCTCTCTTTCACACTTGGGTATTCTTCCCACAGAAGACTTCAGCATCTGGCCAGACTGTTCATTTCACTGCCCTCTCCATTTCAAAGTATCCGACACTGTTGTGTGTGTGTGTGTGAGAGAGAAATAAAAGTGATAAATCCTGATAGCATGCCACAGCCAGGGGAACATTTCTCTCTCTCCTGCAAGTCTGCAGACAGCTGTGAGATTGTGCTTCTCTCTCTCTGGCTCTGTTGCTCACTCGGCTGGCCCTGCGTCATCAGGACCATCAGTCAGAGGTAAGCATAAACAGGCAAGAAACCAGGGCAGGAACACACTTCAGAAACATACTTTTTATCCTCTCTTCACAGAAACTAGAGGTGGAGGGGACTTTTTTCAGATACATAGAGACTCTTTCACTGCATCTGCAGCCAAATAAACAGAGATGACAGTTAAGAATTTATGGTTGCTTTGCTGCCAAAGTGAATTTCCCTCCCTGGGACTCACCTCTGAATGCCAAAGTGACCCTGTGCATACATTTGTCATGATTTTACCTTTCTTACAGCATATATCTTACAAAATTCCTACTTGTTAAAAGTTTGGGCTTCAATAATTGTGGCCACCAGAAAAAGTGCCAAACTTGCATAGTTATAATCTAAGATTTTTCAATGTGTAAGGCTCTGGACAGTTGTTTCAGTGTGTTGCAACAGCTTTGAACAATCATGAATTTCATCCCAATTACTGAAGCATTCCCAACTGAAACATCTCACCAATTAATGATACATGCTTTCATTAAATGTAATTAGATTGAGGAGCTATTTATTTTAAACAGAATGAATGAACTGATGCACACGGGAACACATCTGCTGAGAGCTGAACATTATTACAAAGTCAGCCTTTTCAGAGGCTGTCAAATGTTGACTTAAAATGGTGATGCTACTAAACACTGTACACTGAGCAATGCTTTCCAAGCACTGGTTACAAATATTGCAAGTAAAAATCCATGATAATTATTTTATTTAACCTAATAATTGACATTTTTCTAAGAACACCTTTTTTTTTACCCATTGCTTTAAATTCATGCAATTTCAATTTCGACCATCAAACCGTCTCAATACTTTTCTTCAAGAACCTGTAGAATACAGATTGGCTGTGGGAAATCCTCTATTCTCTAACACTATGTTTGAGACTACGACCCAGTTTTCAACCCATAAGGGACAGAATGTATTCAATGACCTGAAATATAACGGCCCGTCAGTTAGTGCACATTTCCAGCAGCAGATTTCAGACAGATGGCTATGTCAGCTACATTAGATCTATTTCAAAACATTTAGGAACTGTCCAAAGTGTGAAATGTTTACACATAAAATGGCTTACTCCGGAGTTTCTGGTAAAACCACCTCGGACCAGGCAGCCCATCAGCTGTCCTGACCTCCTGTGGCCAGAGCGACACACAAATCCACGCAACAGATCTGCAGGAGAATAACTCCTTTAACAGGCTGCAGTTATTTTCTTCAGTATTTAGCTGAAGACAGTAGCCGGGGACAGAATAGAGGAGTATAGAAATAAAGTGTGAGTCTTGCACTTTGGACAGATTTTTCACCATAAAACTCTGCATGCAGTTGACTTTGCAAAAATGTGTTTTTATGGCCTTTAAAAAGTCTCCAAGTCATGTGGTTGCAGCTTCCAAACAGCATCCCACTCCAAATTCCCCACGAGCCTTAACGATGAGCTTCACAGTCACTGGGGGACACAGGAAACTCACACAGAAACACAAAGCCACAACAACAACTCCACATTTCAGCTACTATCCACAGATAGCTGCTCATGAACACAGAAAACATTAAGAAAGCTTATAAAAAAAACAAAATTGTTGTTAGAATGCATTTCAGCCAATCCATTCCTCTTCATAAGAACTGCTGATGGTTAACAGTTCTCACCTATAAACAGACTACAAACAGAAACCAGAATCCTTGCTCGTAGAGATTACACTTTTTATTAGTGACAGCCCTCATCTGTATTTCAAACAAGGTGTTATTTTCTTGTTTTTATACTATATTATTGAAAGGATTTTTTATTTTAAGGCAATTTGTAAAGTTACAGTGAGGCAAATGTTGTTCAGTCTGCTGCTGTTGCTATTGTTATTAAACTGAATAAGCCTGAAGCAGTAAGATAATGATGGGCAAGGGGAGACCATTCTCCTAGGCATCATCCCTTCTAAATACCCACACTGGGACATTAAGAAAATGTGTGTGTGCTCACACTTGTGTGTGAATCCCTGACACACAGCAGTGTTTGGGTCTATACTGTCAATAACTGGAAGGCATCCAGCTCCACTGAGGGATCTAAGCTTTTCTCAGTGTCTAGACACAAACATGCTGTTCTTGAATAATCAGGTCGTCAGCATATTTAAACAAAAATCTGGTACTTTGACCCCCTTTTTGCATCAAGCACAATCTACCACTGTGTGTGCACAGAGGGGGTTGCACATGCACCAAACATGCTTGTTTACAATACAGAAGGAGGCTACATTAGAAGATATGCTTGCAGGAATAAAGTGCACTTTGAAGGGTAGCTGTGATTCATTATGCAGATTATAATCAAGAAGCTGCAGTGTGGGTTACTGAGCTAAATGTTAATGTCAAATCTGCTCTTGGGCTGTAGTGTGTGTTCACGTCTAATCACAACCCCTGTCGGTTAGAAACAAGAGACTCTTGGCCCTCTCTTCACAAAGGCCTAAATCAAAGTGCCTCTGCTCACTCCCTCACTTTGGCCAACCAACCAAGGCCATGTGTGAATGTGTTGCGGAAGAAAGTCAGCTCTGCTGCTCACAGTATACAACTGTGTACACACATACACAGGGATATGCATTCTGTGAGCCTTCTCCTATCCCCAGGGCCTACTCTAAATAGCAGTCAAAGAGAGGGATTGTGGGGGAAGGAGGCAGTGGAGGTGGGGGAAGGGTGGTGGAGATGGTAGAAAAGATGAAAAAAGAAAGTGAGCTTTTGTGGCCGACGAAGCCCTCCGCTAATGCTGACACAAACTTCGGCAAGCCTGACTGAAATACTTAAGACATAACTAATGCCTCTGTAAGAGCATGGAGGGTTTGAGCAGAGATGTCCGCAGTCAGAGGAGAGGATGTTAGTGGGTTGGCTCTGGTTTTTGAGGGCAGTTTTAACAAGCATTGAGTGGCCTTTGACCTTGTAATTGACAAGCTTTTATCTCTGTGAGCAGCAAACACAAGATACTGCGCTGTGGTGTTTGCTCTTTGACACTGCTAATAAACAGTTCTCTTTTTCTCTGACACAGCCAGGGTAGGATCGGCAAAGCAATTCTGGTCATTTAAAATCACAGATGTGGAATCAGGAAAATTCTAGCACTAGATGGCCTCCTCATTGAACAGATGTTCCTTAAATGTTACACTCAACTGGTTTCATACTGACAGACAACGTGTGACAATAGCTATATATCGGCTAAAATGGCTAAGATGTCTCTCCTTTGTCAACCTGATGATCACTCAACCAATAAAAGAGTAAAGAAAAGATTTTTCTGTTGCCCTTTATTTGTACAATAGTTTATAAAAAAATCAAGTTCCTACTTAGAAAACAATGACATATGTTGATAATTAAGATTTTTTTAAAATACTTCAAAAATTTACAGTGATGATACCATACATAACAATGTATCAGACATCATTACATACTTTTGTTCTTCATTTCTGTTATCATGAAAAATCCCACCTTAGCTCCAAATGAATCTCTTTGGGGAGCCCAACTCAGCAAGCTTTAAGTAGCTCAGCCACTGAACACACACTGCTCAATAATTCACTTTCTTGCTTACGGCGCCACTGCACATGGACAAGTGGGCTGATGCAAGCTGCCTATGTTTGATGCAGTTTTACAGATGACTGGGACAAAGAATAATAGCATAAGATGGAATGTGAGTATGCTTTGTCGTGTATGTGCATGTGTATGAGTGTGTGCAAGTGTGTGTCACTCCTCTTTGCAAGGGGAGTATGTCAGATTCGAGATGGCACATGCAGGCACGGAGTCTCAGATTGTCTATTCAACCTACTTTTAATCACAAGAGTCATCTCAGTCAGCTCTCCATCATATTTAGAGTTAATCCGACCTATGGCCACCGTAGTGTATGTTTAAAACTGTACAACCCGCAGACAATGATTTTTCTTCTTTTCAAAAAAAAGTAATTGATCAAAGTACAAATATCTCATATAATGGATGAAAATGAACACAAGTGTTGCATTCTAAACAAAACTGATGCAAAAAGTTAATAATTCCAATAGTTTATCATCAGAAAACGAATCAGTGACAAGTCTGATTTTGCATTAATGTTTCAGTCACTTATACATCTTTCAAAAGTGGATACCTTTGGGTTTTAGAATATTGGACACACAAAACTAGGCATCAGAATTCTGAAAATTTTTATAGTTTCAGGGATAAAACAGTTAATCAATTAATCAAGAAAAGGATCAGCAGATTATTTGACAATTGAAATAATCATTAATTGCATCCTTTTTAAATGATATCCTTACGATGAATTAATTCAAGAAATATTTGGAACTGGAGCTTAAAGCTGCACTCAAACAGAGAGCTTAAAATATTATATCTTTTCAAGTTCACAGGGCAGCATTCAAAAACAGAATTAAAGATAGTCTTTACAATCTGTCCAGTATCAGTACACAAAACATATCACCATTCAACAAGAAGCTGGAGCACAGACCAACACATGGCTGACAAATGCAAGAAGAAGAGTGCTACAGGGGGCTGGCAGGGACAGAGATTTATCTTTACCTCTTTGACAACTGAACTAAAAATAAAGGTGTACAGCAAAGAGGCTTCACCACTGAATGTTTCATTTACTCTGTGGCAGAACACCAGCAACAGACTAACAGCTGCACTTACAGGTATATGTTGTTTTAACAGGTAAAGCTCAGGAAATAGACAGTTATTCTCACAGTCAGTGGGGACAGTTGTTTGTCAAAAAAGCCATCCAGTCTACAAAGTAAGCCTCCTCATTAGCACACAGTTATGTAACATCGGTTGAGGTTCAGAGCAATACATTTCAAAACTAAAAGCACTTCTCTCCACCATCATTGCAACCGCTGACTCTCTCTCATGACACCTAGTAGGATGGTTTCTCCACAAGTCGCTGTCTCTTCCTCAGCTTCAACACACATTGGTATGGTTGCTGCTGATCTCCAGAGGAGCAGGAGGCCTCAAGAGCCATCCATGATGCAAGAGTCAGGTTATTACCACACACACCCCTGATGAGGACGTGCATAGGTGCGGAAGAGGAGAAATGATAGGTGATATGTGTGTGGGAGTCGAATGAGGGGTGCTGAATCCAGCTGGGGGTCACCAGTGCCACTGCTGCCTCCATCAACTTGATGCTAATCACAGCTCACACATTCTCTAAACACCCTCGACCTGAGGTCAGGAAACCGCCTCTGTCCTGCACACAAATAAACTCCAAACAAAGCCCGCTGCTCACTATGGCATTCCCTACAGACAGTGGGAGGGCTGAGCAAGCAGGGGAGAGAGGGGGAGAGAGGGAGGAGGTAACCAAAAGGGGGAGAGAGATAGAACTTATTCTTCTATCAAAATGTCGCGCAAAGAGCAAATATCTTAAGTCGCCAAACTATGCAACCTTTGTCTTTTTCCACACTGTGACTGCTGCAACTTTTGTATCGTTTAAACTCTTTGTTGTAACTTCAAGGTACATGATTTTGCTCTACTTTCCTCTTCATGTTTTAGGCTAAAAACATGTCATTTAATCTTTATTTTTAGCTACAGTTATATTTAGACCAATGAGAAAATATGATGAAACTGTTTATTGTACTTTAAATGGGGACATAACAAAAAATACAAATGCTGTATTGGTAATAATTTCACTCTAAATAAAATCATGTTGTCTTTGTTGTCAGGAAAAAGGTTAGGGGTCATGATCTAAATGTTGTGGTTGTATTTTATTATAAAGAGCTCCATTCTCTTGGACTCTTGGCTTGGATTTATGTTTTATTGTAGCATATTTTTGACTATATATAATCAGATTAATTAATTTTTTTTCTCAAAAGAGAAGATGAAGTGGCTTTTTCAGTCCTGATAAGTGTTTTTGCAAATCTCCCCTTAATGCTCCATACAGCCCAATCAGTGTACATGGAGTCTTAGGGGCAAATCTGAGGGCAAAAGCACTTGCTCTTGCTTGTTTATTGCTTTCAGTGTACAGTAATAATAGAAGGAGGCTCAGATCAATATTTTCATTAACTCATCTCTCATCTGCCCTGTGATAAGTAAAAAGATAAATCTGAAACAGAAAGCCATTGGGATCAAAGAAGCTTTTTAAAAGCTGAGGAGGAAATGTTCCCCCATCTTCTGGAAATTGCACCATTATCATCTTCATCCAGTTTCTATCAAACCTTTGCCAGTTTTTGTTTGTTGGTTGTTGAAGTTTCCACCTCAGCTTGGCATATAAAGTGTGTTATATTTAGTATTTTCTGACATTTCTAATCAGTCCTGCTTACGTGCAACTTCAAGATACACACAAAGCAGGTGGATGGAATCATACTTTGGGATGAAGTCTTCAAGACCTCCTTCCCACCTCCCCTTCCCTGCTGACTGTCAAGTGAACTTAATAAATGGTGTGTACAATACTGTCATTTCTACTAGTTGATTTCCAGTGGGTCAATGAGCTGCCAGGAGGCTCCATGAGACAAACTGTGCCAGAACAAAGGCCCCGGTGAGAGGAAGGAACAAGTCTTTTTCTGTCTCCTTGTTTACTTGGCTGCTGGTGTGTGTGAGAAAGAGCAGCAGATTGTGTGACAGACACCTGGATCACAGAAACATGTGATCAGAAAGGCTGAAACTAATCCTAGGAACTCTTTGGAGCTTCACACTAAGATTTTACAATGTCCTCAAGTGATAACTCCACTGAAGCTACGGGATTACAATACCATATAAACAAACCTCTTTAATGATCCTTGTGATGAAATCCAAGAAATTAGCAAAATGGCAAACAAGAGTGCCCCAAATGGTCAAGAGTGCCAATCCCATCACAGTTTAGGGCTGTGCATTGTGTGTGTTCACACCTCCTTCCTACCAACACCACAGAAGCTGATGCACATAACACATACAAACACTGAAACTCCATCATTCCCATGGTGCGCCCAGGCTCGGAGAAACTCGGCCCCCTGGGGACAGGCAGATTAACACATGACAGAGCTTGTTAACCCTGGACAAAGAGAAATGCTAATCTTGTACAGTTGGCCTCGACAGTCCTGAAACAGTACACAGTCACAGAACAGAAAGAGCAAGAGACAGAGAGAAGCAAAAGAAAGACAAGAAAGAACGACAGAGGAATATTCAACAGTAACTGAGGCGTCAGTATGTCCCAGAAACTAGACAATACTTTGGGGAGGCAGGGCAAGAGGATCTATCAGTCCCAAAACAATAAGGGCAGAGACAGAGCCCATCTACTAACAAGGCCCCAACAGCGAGGGCCCTACAGCCTGGCTGAGCTCCACTGCCCTGCAGGGACAACCAGCAGGGCAGTGCAGAGCTTGACTGGGTGGATACTGTTCGCCAAGGAGGGAGTGGGAAGCCAAGCTAGCAGCCCCACAGATGGGAAGGACAGGGAAAGACAGAGACAGACAGAGGAAGTGCATTAGTAAGGCACGCTCCTCTGATGCTGTTAGCTCTCTCCCCTGAGAGATAAGAGAGATAGTAGTGACAGGGTTTTAGGAGAGGATAATAAGGGGAGGGGGGGGCGCGTTATGAGGGACGGAGACGGTAGGCGAGCAAAGAGACAGAGGACCTGACAGAGTGGCACCAGAAAAAAACTAAGGCTAATTTGTAACTTGAAGAGCTGCTGGATCATCTCCATAATGGGCCGTCTGCCCGCAAACAAGCTCCTCTCTGGAGATAAATGAGATCAGGCCAGCCCAGGACCAGCTGGTGGCTCGGATCAATGACGCCAGATAAGAGTAGATACAGAGATGGAGGAAGAGGGCAGAACCGAGGCATCTGGACAGGATGGCAGGAACACACCCGACCCACTCGAGTCTTCGATGTTCTCCAGAGATTTTGCACAGGGACACGGAAACACACGCGCGCAAAGTACAAGTGGAACGACTGTGTCTGTAAGAGGATTATGTCCTCCTGTTTGAAGTGGAACAAGGCACGTTCCAGATGGAATCTGATCCCTTGCAGGACAGCAGAAAGGTTGGATCGTTGACCAGATCAGCACCTGCTAAATACGGCTTTCTAAGAACAAACCATACAACTGGCCTCAAAACACCACAAGGTGTACCTTCTAACTGCCAAAAACTAAACTTTCACCATACCCGCAACAACCAGAAAGGCAGAAATTTATCACCGCACAAAGAGCTGATAATGCATCTCTACAGCAGCCAGCTGAAATTTTACCAGGAGTTATTGATATGACAGAGAAAAAAACTGGCTACAGCTGCATATGATAAAGGAAATGTATCATTCTGTCAGCACCAGTGTCTGGCACAAATACCTGTCACTCCACACATGGCTATAATGAGGGGAGGCTGGGTTGAATCTGACATAATTTTGACCACACCAGCCACTGGTCCAGAGCAGTAAATGTAATTCAGTTTTAATATAAAGAGGGAACCCATGATAGTAAACCTGTCAGCCACAGGTGGAGCAACAAACCTAGCAGCAGAGTAGTCAGTGTGTCCAGCCTCGTTTCTAACATCTCTAAGCCTGTATTACGCCCAACAACCAGGCACAGCCAACACATTGTGCCATTAAAAAATTTGGTCCTAAAGCCTAGCAACAGGGCTGTGAACCATATCCATTATCCATCCTCCCACCAGAGGAATTCAGAGCGTCCAAACACAGCAAATTACTGCAGCTGCTGGCAAATACAACCTCAAAACCATGCCGCCAGTTGCCAACTGCACGGCCTGACAACTGTGAAAACCAAGGCTGCTATCGCGACTGGGAGCACAGACAACAGCAGCATTTATCTCTGCTTTATCTTTACCATTGTGCCAGTGGCAGTTTCCTCAAACATTAATCACACAAGAAGAGAAGGAAATTCGGTCAGACGCACAGTTTATGTGGAGTTTTGATAATCTCTGAACAAGAAACTATTGTGCTGTTGTTGCCATGGATTAAAACAGGGCAGGGGATGATGGTGCTAATTTTTCATGGCATCAAGAAGTGCATGGGTCACGGGTTTGCTCTGAAAAAAGCTTGATGACCAGAGGCACAGGCTTGCCCTTGTCACAATTGAGAAGTTCAGAGCTGGGGGGATTTCATTCTGACTCACACACCCACCCGACACCGGTCCTGAGGCTAAGGGCAAGCTGACACACAGGTCTATTAAAGGGACAATCATCTCAGCACCGCTCTCAGTGCAGTGGCATGGGTCAAGAGGCCAGCTGCAGGGAAAATAGATTAATAGAATTTAAATTGCTCCAAATGTGAGCATATGAAAGGCATTCGATGTGAATTCTGTGACAATTTTGAGCATGTTTTGCATAAAATAACTGCAGCAGAAGGAGAACATTAGTAGAAGCTACTCCTATCTCTGTGGTGCGAACTGCAACTTAAGGTTGCAACATTATCATCAATTAACTGACCTAGACATGCTTTCATTATCTATTGATTTGACAACTTTATCCTAAATTTATTTATTGTTTTCATCGAACAGCCGTTGAAAAATTAAATATAAATCGTTTTCTATCATATATGACAAACAGAAACAACAAATACTCTAATCTGTGAGCTAGAAAAGGCATTAGCATTTTGCTAAAAAAAAGGAAATAAAGATAAAAAAAATTCATCAATTGTAAAGTGCAGATAAATTTTCTGATTAAAAAACAACCAATTAGCTGACTAGCTTAATCAGCTCTAGCTGATAATAAGAAATTACTGACTGTTAGAATAGTAAAAATATAATTGATGCTGTAAAAAAATGATAATAATAATAATAATAATTAACACTCATCTTCACGAATCAGTGCCCAAGCCCATCAATTTATACAACCAAAGTATCTATTAGAAAATTTTCAAATCAAACATATATAATCTGACACTAGTGACGTGTTCTCTTGCAGTGGGCTGCAAATGCTTTAGTTATGTTTTCTGCAACAAGGACGTGGAATCGAGACAAGTAACATTTGAAGCTTTTACTCTATGTGAGTTCTTCACAGGGCAAACCGAAACGATAATCTCTCAAACTGTGGTGGCCAGTGTATTAAAAAGTCCTGTCTGGAGCATGGTTTTGTAATGAATTTCACCGTTTAATAAACTGTGTCTCAGGAAGAGGAGAAGCTGTGTTTATAATCTCTATAGCTGTGTTTATAATAATCAATTCAGCTGCAATGGAAAAGAAAGAGGAGACGGTCTGTACAGCCACTGATTAAATTGAGGCGAAACACAGGGGAGTACAACATATTCCTGAGACTGATGTGTGAGATGGATGAAGAAAAAAAGAAACTTTAACATGATGATCTTTAAGGTAGGAGTACCTCAGATGCCTGTACTGCCTGACTCTCCATTTTCACCACCCATCTGCGTCTGCATAGTTAAAAGAAATGTCGGATGTGTATAGACGGGCGAACCTCACCATACAGGACCACCCCAAATGGGTGTGTCTAATGCTGTGAGGTTACTTTAGCTGTGTGGACACTTACAACCTTTCAGGATGCATATGGCTCAAATGAGGCTTATATGCTTGGTTCAGGCTCATTAGAGCGCAGATCTGATAGTGACAGAAAAGAAAGTTATAGATTCCATTTAAAACACACTAAAAACAATAAAGAAAATATTTAACTTAGCCCACTCCATCCAAAAGAAATTTTTGTGCACAATTTGATATCTTTTTTTTTTAATCACAATAATTAGCTTAACTTATTCAAATACAATTTCCGATAAATCCTCTTTTGCACATAAAACACCTCAGGCAGTAATCCACATCCTCCAACTAATAATCCTTTTAAGACCATCTAAAATAACTCCATAAAAGCAGTGCGGTTTTAAATGGCAGCCAAATTTAATTTCATATGATTTCATTAGGCCTTCTGTCCGTCCTCCATTTCCCTGCCTCATCCACCAACACTGTGAGTCAGCCATTCTCTCATCCATGCACAAAGAGGGGGAGCAGACTGGCTGATGGCTTAGCCCACCTCTGACTTAAGAGTCCTGGATTGTCTCCAAGCCTTGCGTGGCTGAGCCGAAAAAGTGCTCATATGAGTCGCCCTGGGATGCCATTTACTCAGGATGACATCAATACCTCATGGTCGATCGCCACACATTATTGACCAGCCCATGCCCACTGTGGCCACAAAGAATGAGACAATTTATGTCGCTGTCTGCAGCACCTCAGGGGAGGAGAATAGAGTTGTGGGCTGAGGATAAAGATTTCCAATGCTTGCATGTTTGCAGTTTATTAAATGCTCTTGGCCAAGCTTTGGGAGCTGGCTGTGTTTTCTCCTCCCCATTGTTCTACAAAGGGGAGTGTAATCTGTCTTGTTCCACTCACTCACCAAAAAAGAGCCAGTGAAGGAGTAGCTACGGGGCTCTCCAGTCTTAACTCTCACACCACAATAGCCGATCACTTTTGGGGGTGACATTAATCACCTCTGATTACATGCCAGCTTGAGTCTGTGCACAAACCTCTCGGAGATATTTCAGCTTTGCAAACTCCCTCCAAGGTCTGAGGATATTAATGCTGTAACAAGTCAGATATGCCCCTAAGTTAATTTGTTTGGTTGACGAGAGAACCAAGTGGGCATATGCAAAATTATTAGCGCTAAATATGCCGGCTCCCACCCCCCGAGGCGACTGAAACATTTCTCGGCACTCACACCACTGGCCCATCACAGAACAATGGGCATCCGCGATGGAGGATGGAGAAGGAGGGGAGATAAGGGGGAAAAAAAAGTTCAGGGAGGGAAAAGGCAGAAAAAATGGTGACACAAAGAGACAACACGTTATGAAAATTGGAAAAAGAGCAAACATTAAAAACACTTGATCTTTTTAGGGCTAGCGTAACAGGTCTGTTGAGCACTTCCAACAGCCATGCAGCCTGCCACCGCCCCATCAACCCGTTTCAACAGGAATCACACTGAATCTGAAACAGGGCGGCTCATCGTCTACATGTGGTGACACTGAAAAAAACCTTTTAGACATTTTCAGCTGCATATTTAACATAAATATTCATTCACACAAAGAGCCGGCATAATGCTGATGCACTGTTTAGTGTTAAAATGAGGAAACATGTCTGTATTATCACGGTAAGTACAACTGAGACTGACGCCTGTAATGGACAACAGATATAACGTTAATTTTAAAAAGTCGGTTTTAATGAACGTTAATTAGCCTGGCAGCAGTTACAAACTGACGTTAGCATGCTAGCTAAAGCTAAAACATTCTCGCCCTTACCAGTCGGTGCAGCGGCGAGCTAGCAAAATCCTCTCCAGCTACGCCCTGTGTTAGCCGTACACCCCGCCTGAATACGCGAGTGGGAAAAAGAAAGTGAGGATGAGGATAAATATGCAAACGGGAAGAATGGAGGAATATCTTGGAAGAGCAGAGCGAATCGTGCCGAGCCGAGGATCAAGAAACTTCTGAGTCTCCGGCGTTGTTTCTCTCAAGTGATGCGCGTTCCCCGAAAGGAAGAAAGGAGGAGAATGACGCTTCACTCCACTCACACACACACTCTCTCACACTCACACACACATACGATAGTAGACCGGTGAACGGATGGATAGACAGGCGGAGGAGAGGACAGGGCTGCCGCTGCCTTCAGGTGCTTTTGGAAATATCGGAACAATGAGTGGTCCAAATTTTATTGACCTGCGATTCTTTTTTAGCTTTTGCAGTGGTAGAACATAACATTGATGGAACAGCATGTACAAAAGCATGTTCCCACCGGCTTAGTGGGGCCCTAAAAGCCTCAGGTGCTCTGTGGGTGAGCTGTAGAGAAAAAACTAATAGGCTATTTATACACACATACATTCGTACACACACACATATGTATGTATATATACATGTACGTATATACGTGTGTGTGTATGTGTGTATATAGACATGTATATATATTTTTTCAAGCTAGCAAAATATGAAACTACAGCCCTCAGTTAGTTTGCTTAGCCTTGCATTATTACTTTTAATGGGGAGACACATAGCTGAGCTCTGTGCAAGGACACAAAACAAGATCTACTCACCAGCACCTCTTAAGTTCATTAGTTAACTACTTTTGTATTGTTTGACTAACCTGAACAGAAAACTAAGTGTAAGAATGACAAATTGCCATTTTTTTCAGGTATTTTATACTAGACATTAACTTGAGTTGTAACAGTCTTCAAGGTTCCACAGACTGTAGAAAGGTACTTGACCCAGATAAAGAGATGCTATTCTCTGACCAATAATAACTAATAATTATTAGTTAAGCAAGTTGTTTTATGAGTGGACTACTACAGTGAAAATGATATTCAAGCTACTTAGTGTTGCATTTTTATATAATTGGGAGACTTGTGAGAGACAGATTCTAAAAAGCAGTCAAAAATGAAACAGCAGAAGCCAATCTTACTAACTGTAAAAACATCATCAGCTTGAACTTAACAAACCCCCCCCCCCCCAGAGCCATGGAAAACATTTCATATCCCTTTAAACTCTTACCATTACAAGTAAACAGCCACTGCAAATTTGCTTAGAAATATGTGCTTTGTAAACACAATATCCCGTGAAATGTTATGCTTTCCTGGACAAAGGTAGCCTAACTTGTATCCAGTGGTTTGTGAAGTGTAATGAAGATGCCATGTATACTACAGTAATGCACTGAGTGGACGAAGAGGGTATTAATAATGGGCTGCCGGCATACCTAAACGTGATGCAGTGTTTATGAAATAATATTATCATTTACACCTGTGTGACAAGTGTAAATTTCTACCATTAGAGATGTCTTTGTATTTACAGTGGATCCACCCTGTAAGTCATTCGGGTGTGACAAGTAAAAAACATTTCAACACAGTGAGAACTGCCTAAGAACAAAACAAGGTTTGTTAGTCCAGTTAAATAGCAAACATTGTTGTCATTTGCACAGTGTTAATTAAGGTTGTGTGCGACTTTCTTTCGCTGCACAAGCAGCCTGTTTACTAGCAAGTAGATAAGTGAAGGATGGAATGATTGTTTAGCTTATTAAGTCTGGTGAGACCATACTTGGCACATCCTCACACCACATGAAGGCAAACAAATTACCTGTAGAGAACACGGAGCCAATGCCAAGTGATTTTTATTTGGCTGATTTAATTCTGGGTGTCAGTGCCTTCTTTCTAAGAGAACCGCAATACCACAGGCTTCTTCCTGAAGTGCACACAAAGTGGTAAAGTAACTCACTATAAATAAGATTACAGCAATCAGCTTTAATATTTTTTATTTCAGTATTATTACAACCATTTTTTTTATCACCTCCAACCTCAGAAATATGAAGTTCCTATGAGTCCTTGAAGGTAGCATCCAACACGACAGCGCGCCATGCTGAAATTGAAAGGGGTGAATAGCGAATAGCAGGGGAACTCTCCTTTCTCTGAGCACAGCCAATCAACTTCCAGGCTTGGGGATTATTCAAATTAAGGATGATGTCACCTCTCGCAAGTCACCCTACTCTCCTGCCCGAGTTCCTCTTGGTTGTCTGTTGCCCTCCCTCTTAGGCCCCTGCACCCCCTTTTCTCTCCTCTTCAAACCCTTTTCTTCCTTTCTCCATGCCCGACTGGACACACACACATACACACACTCACTCTTTAACGGTGCATTACTGCTGGCCCACATGCATTAAGTTGCTTTCATTGTCCACTTTGAATGTGTCTATAGCATCCAGCATTTAAAATCTCTGAACACATTTTAGACCTGTTGATTGTAAAATTGTGGTCAGAATTGTGTGGCTGTGATTCTGGCTTTAACAAATTAATCACACACAAGTTATTTCTAAATCAGGATGCACATAAGGTTACAGGCCCTGCTTCTTTGTTTTAAAAGTCCGATATTAAGCAACAAACAGACCTTAAAGATGGCCAAGAGTGAATGCAGTTCAACATGTGCACCTGTCTGCCTTGCGAGTTCAGCCCGAGTGAACAGAGCAGTTTCAGGGTGCTAATTTAAGGGTGAGTTTGCCAGCAAGACATTAATACAGCACGTAGCAGCAGATACAGTTTTCCTTCTTTTCAGTTAAGATGTGTGTTTTCTGAGTCACAGTCATAGACATTAGCAGTTAGATATTGACGGGCGTTGTTTCATGGCTTTCAGGCTTTTGTTTCTGTGTGCCGTGCTCTTCACCAAAATGGGCCTTTTCATCAGAGACAGTCTGGGTGGGCATGCCGCCTGTCTGCCTGTCTGTCTGTCTGCTGCACTGCTGTGCTGCTGCTCAGCTCCCGGCAGCCTCCTGCCCCCTGTCTACATGAGCCAGGCTTTTGTGTACTGCTCTGTTCTGGATGGGCTTCTTTTCATGTCGCGCCCGTGGTGCACTCTTTTCATTCCAAGTGCTGAAGAGGAGAGATTTGGCCCTGTGCTGCTTGTTTGAGCTCAGGGTGGAAATGTATGGCACAAAACTGAAAACATACACTGCACGTGCATCTAATTGCATTAAAATCGTGCTATCTTTTGGTCTCTCTTGGTCTCTCTCTTTCAAATTTCCAGAGGAAGTTTAATTTGTGGGTTTATGAAGTGGATCAACCCTTAAGCTTGGAGGGCAGCACCTCCCAACACTTAGCTTTTCGTTATTATTGCCTGTCTTGTCACTTGTCTTGCTGTTGAATCATAAAGGTCAAGTCACACCCATTAAAATGTCTGCTGGATTAATTCAGAAATTGAAATGGTTACTAAGAATGAATGTAGTTGAAAATGACACAGACATACTGTAGCTGTGAGTGGATCTCATTGTGTGGACATGTGATCAGACAGTATATGTGCAGGTGTGTGCAAGAAAGACATGGAATGAGACCAGGAAGAGGGTGGAGACTCCGGAGAGCTCGATGCCTGCTGGCTTGATGCTGATGGACATATTGGCATGGTCAAGCAGGCGCAACAAAGAGAGGAAGGTGTTTTTTTCACACAGGCAGCGATGTACAGCAGCGGAGACAGGAAGGGGCAGGGCTGTGTACCCCGCTGCACAGTTCCCGTGTTATTTATCTCATTGTTTTTTCCCCCTGGCCTGCAATCCAGCTGAGGGAGGCACAGCACAAAGGGGCTGGCACTCAGTCAAGTCCCGAAACCTGGCCTCCAGTCAGGGGTCTGCTACCTTTGACAAACTGTTACACAACACATTAGTTATTTACAACAGCGGCAAATACAGGCATGCTCTCATTGTTTTTCATGTATTCCGGCATACACAGTAAGATTGTGCAGAGGTATGACTCTCCTGCCAAACCACACAAGAAATTCACCGAGAGACACACCCATCACAACAGACACAGTCGCCATCTTTTCATACAGATATTCATTCTTACCACACGAGGCTCAAAATGCATGTTATTTTCATGCTTAACACTTCACACTCCAATAATACTTACATCATGACCCTATAAATGGGGTACGTGTGAATAAATACCAGGCAGATGCAGGTTAGCACATGCAGGTGCAGCTGCTGCTCTCTGCACAGCATGAATTCCCAGAAGAGCACAATGTGCCAGCACAGCACAATATTAACATGCAGGATGCTACAGGACAGGCAACATGTGAAGAAGAGAAAGGCACAGGCAACATAGTAAGTGAAACTAGTTAATGGACTGCTATCATCTACCATATATGTTCTGCAGTGTGAAGGCCAAGCACAGTTTAAATCAATCTAGTACACCCAGAAATATAATGATGAGCTAAATTAATATGCAGATAAACAACACCGGTTTTCAGCTGTTTTGCAGCCTTTTTTCAGCTTTCTTTTCCCTAATATTTTGAGTTGCCTTGTAAATGCATTTAAGTGGCAAAACCAGCTGCAAGTTTACACTCTACTATATGTTTACTCAATGGAACTGTTTAATCAGTTTTACCCTGAAACTTGATAATGTTTAGAACAGGCCGGCCAGTTCCTGTCGGTCTGATTCTAAGTGCTTCGTCTCTGTCCTGGTAGCATCCTTGAGTAAATAATGCATGCAGGTACTAAGGATATTGGACGTCCATACCACTCCACTGCACTAAGAGAGGTGAGTGTGCACATATCAGCCTTGATCTTTATCTTGTATTCTCTCATCTTTGTCCATTTGCATCTTCAGTGTGTTTTTTTTTGGCTGGTACAGGCTGACTCTTTCTCTATATCCATTTACCTTGTGTTGAGATGTAGCTTGTGATAATGGTAGACTTGAGAGTTAAGTGCTTTGAAACATTTTTTACTCTCTCAGAAAGCAACAAACCCCTCCCTTTCTTTATGTTTACCTGCCCACCTTTAAATACCTGTGTTTTAGCCTCTTATCATTTTCTTCATTGCTTCTGGATTGTATTGCTTTCCAACAAATGGTTGGTTGGTTTGTGGCTGCAGTTTGAACCTGCTCTCCCTCCCTCTAGTGGTATCACACTACCACAACACACTAAGGGTTCATCAGCTTCATGCGGTCTGAGCTTCATGCTGTGGGCCAACTTTTCCTATTACCACTTGTAGATAACATTTGTTGTTAGGAGTGAAATGTCTCAAAAAGACACAGATACTACTGTCCCCCTCAAGATGACCATAACAAATGTGGCGATTTCTTAACTTTCACCTAGAGCCACCATCAGGTCCAAATTTATTTTTAATTAAATAGGCTACCTAAAAGTAGTGATTCCTATAAAACTCAGTCAAACTTTTTGTTTGGTGGTAGTCAGTTGATGTTAGCATGCTAACTACCTACAGATAGTGACTACGGTAAACACTGTCAGCAATTTAGTATTGTCACTATCAACATGAATGGCTCATGCGGTTCTTTTATGTTTTTTGTTGCAACAGAGCTATTAATAAAAACCTTTTTAGACTATTTTAGAAACAAACCAGTGAAAATAAAATTTCACTGCCACATCTCAGTTGCACTGTGACATGTTATTGTATCAATAATGTAGATAACTGAACGCCACCTCATGAATTCAAGTAGCTGACTATTAAAACTATCAAAACTACAGACAATGTGTCTGTGGTGGGACAGAAAACTGAAAAAACCTTGATACCATAGCACTGGCCTCCCTTACTTATTGCAACAATTTTGACACAACTCAAGAATCTTTCCAGTTTATTTTGCAGATGTGTACTTTCATTCAGAAGGTGGCATCTTCACAAAAAAGATTCATTACAAATTAGAGTAAAAACCTGTACAATTTTCACCTTTTATACAGACACTGAAAACTCCCTTTTAGCTTTTACTTAATTCTTATAAATTAAAACAAGTAAAATAATTAACACAGCATGCAAAATATAAGGTAAGCAATAACACTGTAACCATCAAATAAAAGCAACATAAGAGAATTGTTTCGCAAGTGTCAGGAGAACATTAATAGATGTATGACATATACAGTGCTTTGCTCCATTGTGCTATAATGCTCCCATGAGACACATGTCAATCAAATGGAGTTAAACATAGAGTAAGTCTTCATTAAGTGCAAATAATCAAGTTTCAGTAAACATTCATTAAAGAAAAACACGTTGTTGTAATTGTAAACAATATTGATAGATTAAAATGTCCAGTGTGTAGGATTAGGGGCATCTAGCAGTGAAGTTGCACAGTGCACCAAACTGGATTTTCTTCTGAATTTTCCACCAAAGAACCTTTAGTGGTTGTGAAACTCACATAAAACACAAAAGACCCTCTTTAGAACAAGCCTTTGGTTTATCTAATCTGGGCTATAGCAGGACTCTGGAGAAGATCTGCTCCCTCTTTAGACAGAAAAGTCTCAATGAAAACACATTGATTCTCAATTTTAGACAAGTATAAATACTTCAGAATATTATATTCAATTTCTGCAGTATTTTATGAATAGATTATCCTAAATCCTGCAAACTGGACCTTTGAGTCAACAAGTCAGTAGGCAAAAATAAAAAATTTTTAAATTGTGCAGTAAAGGTCCCTTTTCTATTGAGCCGTGACCTTCAAATGCCTCAGTACAGCATCTTGGAGTGACAGTACCACTTCAATAACTGACATTCCAAATTTAACTTTTCTTTACAAAGAGTAAATTGAAAACTGTTGATTTATAGAGAAGCCCTAACTTGTTCACAAATAAAACAAAAAAGAGCTTTTACCATTTGACACATGGCCATAACGTCAGTGCACTGACAGTGTCTGAGTCTGACACGTCTTATAAAATACAGACCAAACTCTCTAAGCTGCTTACAAACTACTCTACAGTACAAAGCCAAAACACAGTAACTACATATATGGTCAAACTTGACTTAAGACAGAAACCTGACTTTTTGACATCTTCCCTTACCATAATGAATATTATATCCTTGAAATGTGCAATTTTATGGGGGAGGAAAAACAACATGAAAAACTCACACGAACTAGAGAAGAGGAGTAAAAATAGTGTAGTGACAGCTAATGAAACACACAATGTGTAACATTTCTGCATTAAAATGTCTGAAATGACTTTGTCTTTGTTATATATTTTTTTTCATTTGTGTTCTCACATATTTCCAAATATTTCAAACAGTAAAATCTGTCATTTTGTTTAAGGTAACTGTGCATTTCATTTTGTCGCAACTTCCACTTTCAGGGAAAACACCAGTCAGAGAGTAAATAAAACTTTAGCACATTACCTCGTCTGTTTCTGCCTGAGTCAATATATTTTCATTTGTAGTGGTGGCAGTCTACAATGAAAGAAACAAATCCCATGATCCGATGCTTCTTTACAACATCATCAAACCATGTCTACTAATGTTCAGATGGATGGACCTAGCAGCAATCAAAACTGGAAATTTTCTACTCCTGATGGTACAGTCTATGGTGTCTATTGACTTAAAAGCATGCTCTAAAAAGTTCAGAACCTGTCTCTAACCTTTCTTTCATTTAAAAAGTATTAGAAAGAGTTGTCTATAAGGAACTTTTATATTTTATGTTTTCCTGTCTGAAGATATATTATTCTTTATCAATATATTCTGATGCAAAATATGGTGTACCCCAAGGCTCTTTTCTTGATCCTCTACTTTTCTTTCTTTGTATTTAATCTCTTAGTTTAATTTAAATATCTTGAAGGCTATGCTGATGATACTCAGCTTAATGTACCTGTAAGGGCAGATAAAAATATTCAAATTTTGATAATTTTCTTCTGAACAGGACTTCAAGAAACCCCTTGAACTATTTTTCAGCTACACAACATGACTAAAATTCTGTCTTTTCTGTTGCTTGCTAATGCAAAGATTCTAAGTTATGCCTTTGTTTGATCCATACTTAATTACTATCAATATTTTGTTGTCAAATCCAATTTTGCATGCAGCGATAAAAACCAGTAACAGTAAGAATTATCTGCACCATAGTGCATTAGCCCGCACAGTCACCTGGCTCTTTACAGCAGGAACAGTTCATACATATTAATGACTGACTGGTTGGCTGCAGGGCTTGTCCTTCCTGGTATAACCATCATACCAGTCAGAGTAGGGCATGAACGAAAAGGATGAGGAGCAAAGAATGAAAACAGGTGTAGAGGAACAGCCCTGACAGAAAATGTTGCAGAAGCTGATGCATACATATAGCAGTTAATGATCTTGTTTCAGTTTTACTAGCTGTCTTTTGTGTCTATTCTTTTTCTGCTATGAAAATTCAACAGACATACATACATTTACATAATCAAGAGGCACAAAACTCCTGTAACCTAGGTAGCTATGTGAACGATGAAATAATAATAAAAAACCTGTACATAGTTGCTAATTCAAGTGAAAATCTGGAAATCTCCATTTTACTTAGTGGACCCTTTGTCCAGTCTACAGTAATGAATGTGTTTACTGGCAATATGCCTTTAGTCATCAAAGCATTAACTGACATCTCAGAAGAGGCAATAAATTATTCATATAGTACAAAAGCTGAAGCAGGTAATTGGGCTTGTGACTGCGCAGTGCGTTCGACCATTTTAGCACACATTTAAATGCAAAATTCAGACACAGACTACAGAGGACAAATTGTCCAAGGTCAGTCTGTTCATTCTCAAGGCATTTATCGTCCCCACTGGGTATCTGGAAAAGGAGCACAATTGCAGCCGGCTGTCAATGGAGTGGAAATATTGGGCTTTAAAGAGAGAGAAAATTTAAAAAAAATCAAGACCCCCTTGCCTACACACACACCCACACACACATTCATACAATGCTTATTCCCTCTGTGCATCCACCTCCTCCTCCTCACCAGTCAAAGCAGCAGAGGAAGGAGCATGATGACCCTTCGGGCCCACGGAACTTGCCAGAGTTGGGCGTGTCTGTACACTCTGCAATGAACGCGTGCAGATCTGTGATGCGAATCTGCTCCTGTGTTTGGGCCTGTGGGATGACATCATAAAGCTTTTATCAACACTTTCTACATACTAATCTCACTTTCTGACTGAGAATAATAATTCTATGGTGAGTTTAATTCAAACAGAAAATTGTTTAAGGGCTGTTCTCTGACCATACCGCACTTAAAAGGGACTCACAAAAGAAAGAAACCAATGACAAATGTCATTCTGTATCTTACATAAAATGCCTTGTGTGGATTTGAACTAAAAGTAACCTACATGCATCAATAGTTCGACTTTATCCCAGCACTTTTTTGCTAAGTCAGATATATTGTAAGTTAATTTTAGTTCATTATTATTTTTAACTGGATAATTTTCATATCCTAAAAGGACCATCATATAGCTTTAAACGGCATTTGGAGGTTTTGCAAACTTATCCTGTCATCACCTTAAGGTTATTTTTTTAAAGCTTTTAACTGCTGCATCATAAGTTATTCTTCAGCTGATGTCCTTTTTTTTTATCTGTTCAGAACGTTAAGCGCAGTTAATTTGAAACAAGACAGTCACCATCCAAGCTAAGAGCTGAACACAGTGATGCTCTGACTAAAATGCTTGAATGATGTGTACTGTCTCAGTTAGGCATGTTGGGTTAGGGGCTGATCGGACAGCCATTAGTATTACTGTTCTTTGGTCATAAACCCAAGTATTTAAAAAATTCTAGGAAATGATCATCATTGGTAGGGCTGGGCAATATATATTGTTTGTATAAATATATATTAATATTATATTTATATTGTGATATGTAACTAGAAATCATCTTAGATTTAATATATCATTATATTGGGTTAAAGCATAGTGTTCCTGTTTTTTAAAATCTGCATTATAGTAAAGTAAAGAATCTGACTGTTCTAGCTGTTATAATGATTGCCTTTATGCAATTATTCATTACATTACTGAGATGATTATTTATCACAAATCTCATTCTTTCAGTATTTTGTAAAAGCATCCTTTGCTTAGCCCTAAAAACTGCAAAAGAAACAAGAGAGTAGCTGAATGAAACCTCACATACCATAATGGTGTCGTAGGCTCCAGTGATGAGTGCGATGAAGAGTGACAGCACCATGTAGATAAAGAGGGAGATAAAGGTATAAAGGTAAAGCTGACTGAAGATCCACACCAGCGTGCCACTTTGCTCCATTTCAGCGAACGTTACAAACATGTCGTCTCCATTGATCAGTGAGAACAGGCACTCTGACACCATAGATAACGAACGAAACTGTATATAAAAAAAATGACACAACACATATAAATTACAATTGAGACAAGTGATATTAATGCAGTGTTTAAACAAAAAAATGGTGGAAATTTTCCTTCTTGTTCCTAAAAATGAGAAAACAGATGCAATTTTCAAAAAAATACAATATAAGTTTTCCAGCGAGTCTAATGGGGTAGTAATCTTGGTTCCAGGTGGTTGATTTTAGGAGGGGAGCTGTAGCTCAAGCAGAGTTAACCTAAGTATAAGTAGGTGCTACCTCTGTTTTTATTTGTTCCTCATATGCTTCACTTTACTGAACTGTCCCACAACCCTGGCAGAGTTAAAAGCTTGACATGATGCTATTTGTCGACACTCTCTAGTCAATATTTAATAGCTAAATTATGCTAACAGGCTAGCCAGAGTTACTATCATATGAAGCTATATAAGCTGTATATTAGGGTATAATATTAGGGTATAAGGGTTTGATTTGGATATTTCCAGAAATATCCAACTTATTTTATTAGTAGCACTGATTGATTTTAAATACATGGAGTTTAGTTTACTCTTCCCTAAGAGAACTACTCTGGCTGTACGAAACAGTTGTAAATATATAATGTGCTCTGTTGCACTTGAGGACTTTTCCAAAGTTTAAAAACTGATCCAGATAATGACTTCAGAAACTAAAATAACTACCAAAGAGACTGACCCATAAAGGAAGTAAAAAAGTCAGGATATCTCAGCCTCTGCTGCTTTATTTTCACTAATAATTCAATCTGTCTCCTGTCACCTGACTTTCTGGAGGTGCAATACTATACCCTCATTATGTCACATCAAATTGTAGCAAGACCTTAATGAACAATTTTTGCATATTTATTTTTTAATTTGAAATTTCCCAACTCTTTTGTAGTTGTATATACTTATTTACTCACGACCATTACTTAAAATTTTATGGAAATTTTTCTAGCAACTATTTGTAAAATTGCCCTTTAAATACCAGCAGACTCGTCAAAAACACTGGAAGCAAAAGTAATATATCCAGTGTTGTCATGATGTTTATTAAATAAATATTAATTTCTATCTCATTCATTATGTACAGTATGGCTACGAAGATGACATGCTGAAGGGCATTTTATGATAATAAGGTTCTAACATGTACATTGAATCTGAATGACTCTTGCCAGCTCATTCCTGGTTTGAAACAGTGTGTACAGTACCTTGGCATGATAGGGCCCCAGAACTATCCATCCACAGAAGCAGTACCCCATATATATGGCAGCTGCACAGCAGCAGAAGCGGATCACATTAGGAAAAGCTGCTCTGAGAGTCACAATCAAGATCTTGGAGATAAAGAGAGGAAGGGAATGAGCAAAATATACTGAAGTGTTGTGGTGCTGATACACAAAACAATGAGTTTTCTAATTTAACATAAAATTACTAAAATAATCTTTACTTATGTGTGTTTGTGCGTGTGTGTATGTGTGTCTTTCACCTACATTGTATTTCTGAAAGAAGCTGAGGTAGCGGATCACTCCGACCCACACCAGCAGCGTGGAGGTTCCCAGCAGGATTCCACATATGTCATATGAAGACAAATTCTGCATCACAAGAGAGGTGTCATTAATTACCAGAAACTGTGAATTGTGCTGAGACACAGAAAAAACAGTTAATACTCCAGCTGGAGATGATTATTTTCCTGTAACAATTACCTTGGACTCAATCCCAATTTTGATAAAGCTGCCAATGATGGTGAACATATCGCTGACAATGAGCAAGATGTACCAGCCGTTGATGAACTCCATTCTGTCTCCCCAGCTCACACTGCGGCCAAGTTTGTGTTTAAAAAACTGAACATACTCCTGGTTAGAGAGATGGAAGATGATCGATGAGAAGCTGTGTCATTATTTGTTTGAATTTACATAGAAATTAAATGGACAGAATGGTAATATGCTGGACCATTTCTCTGTTTTTCATCAAAGTTTTGTCATAAATTTCTTTGAGTGTGCATAGCAAACTCATAATGTGAAGTCGCCAGTTCTTCCAGATATGGCAGAAGTGCAGTGTAATCTGCTACTTTTCTACTTTACACTCTGTACCCCAGCATGCTTTAAGGCACTCAAGCTTTTTCTTTATTAACAATGCAGGGGAAATTACTAAAACACAAGTCAAGCTGAACTGTGTTGAAATTAACAAAAGATTAGGTCAGGTAAGCAAGAAAGCTTTGCTGGCATCATAAGGTGTTCATGTAGCCTAATGAGTGACATTCATGCAACTCTAAGTCTTTTAAGCTTCCATCCCAACCTTGTAATGACTCCAGTTTGAGAACCACCTCCTACGAGGTCAAACCTGGTGATATTTTTATATCAACCAATTCAATTAAAAGATCAAAGCTAACAGTGAAGTGATTCTAAAAAAAAGTTTCATCTGTAGCCAAAGCCTAATTATATTTCACACCATTGCACTGGGTGACATTCAGTAAGCTTGCATTCAGTCATTCTTTCATGATTCAGTCCTGGACTGCAACCATCTCTTTGTGACCAAATATAAAAAGGGGAAGCTCCAAAGATGCAATCCATTCACGCGGACATGTGCAATAATTTCCCATTATTATTATTATTGGTTTTATTTTTAATTTAGTGAAATGCTGGGACAGCAATGTGACAGCAAAGGCAAAGAAGAACTATGTTACCAAGTAAATATGGATATAAACAATAGAGGATTTTAAAATGTAAAAAAACATATTTGATTTCAACGTATTTTAAATATACAGAAATTGAAGTATGTCCAAATATTATTTACATATATTATAAATTTGATATATTTGAATATATATTGAGCACATTTTGCCTGATTTTAGAGAATGGAATGTACAAGATAGAGATTTTACTGTCATCAAAACAATTTTTTTCACAGTATCAATACTTTTTGTCTGATCTGCTCTCTTACGTGCTGCAGCAGGATGCCTCTGAGGATGGAGCGTCCACACAGCAGAAGGGACAGCAGGCAGACGAACGCCACGACCACGTCAAAAAACTCCCGTGCGTAACTCTCCGCTGAGACCCAAGTGGATCAAAGGCAGTTAAATTCAAAATTCAACTCAAAAAATTCAAAATATTCAATAAATTTAACACTTATATTATATTTAAGGTGCTATATGAGACATTTTAGAACCAATAACAGTGTACTTGCTTAAAAAATTGTTTGAGTGTGATTTAAAGTAGACATGACCCTGTGCAGCACTAATATGACTTCTATATGGAAACTGGTAAATTGGTGCTAAATGTACAGCCCCTTTTAGTGTCAGATAACTTATTATATTCACAAATCATGTGCCCATGGCAGCTCATCTAGAGTGATTTACTCACCATGTCCAGACACGTTGGGGTCTCTACACTCCTTTATGGAGGCCTGGTTCTGCAGACTGATCTTAACTTTGCCGCTGTGTGCCATGTTATCCATGACAATCTGATAACAGTGAAATTTAGGATATAAAAACAACCTCTGGATATAAAAAGTATTACACAACTCCAGCTTAACTCAACACTTATCTCATTTTGCCTATTTTACATTCAAATATAAAAAACTTCGGTTAAGAGTGGCGAATTCAGGAGAGATTTCTATCTTTACTTAACTGTGATGCAGGGGTTAATTTAAAAAGATGTAACAAAAAAGATACCTTACCGTGATAGCAAAGGTGTAGCAGTCAGGGATTTCATTGTTTATTATAGTCTGAATGTTGATAGCCTTCAGCTGGAAGTCAATGGTTACATTGATCAGCCTGGGGACAAATATGATCAAAGAATTTGAAGTGAATCATTTACGATGTTAAGGAAAAAACACTTTTTGATTTCTAATGTTGAAAAAACAAACAAAATATCATCTGACTTGTAAAACTTGAGAGTGAAATTCTTGTAGTCACTGTTTACTGGAGCAGAGCTGTAAGTCAGTGGATTGAGTCCAATGCATTCTGGAAATAAATGAGAAAATAGAATTAGAGGAACTAAAAAAAGAATTCATGAGGAAGTTTTAAAAACACACAAAAGCATATTTTTCCACAGCACAGGAAGTGTGAATATCATGCACGCTTCCCCAAAGCATTCAAACGTAAAATCCTCCCCTTGGAAATTGCTATTTGTTTCACTTTATTTTTGACACATGCTTTGCTGGCAATATGTAAGGTCACCTTTGTCATATCAGCAGATGTATACAAATAACTCTTTTCCCAAGGTGGAGGCATAGTGCGTTGCTACTTATGTATATGGAAAAAAAGCTTTCGTGTTGATGTCGCATTTTGGTGATGAGAACTATTTCCAGTTTTTGAAAAACAGGCCATAGTTGTTGAGCATCTATTGACTTATGTAAAGCAGCACCGCACTAATTGACTAACTGACACAGTCAGTTCCTTGAAGGCCAAAAAAGATACTGGCACTGAATAATAAATAAATAATGAGGCTGTCAGTTTTAATGTCAAATACCAAGAGAAATTTACTGAACACTACAAGGAAAAAAAACCCTGAAATATAAGAAATCATCCTACCAGTAACAACATGGGGATCAATGTCAAAGGTGTCGTTGACGGGGTCGATGGTACCCTTCCTGTAGTATCTCTGGCAGAGGGAAAGTGCGCTTTCATCTACACCGACGCCTGGCACATATGCATACCGCCCCAATGAGATCTGAGGTAGAGCCATGTACTGGAAGGGAAAGTGGAGAAATGAGGCAGGAATTACAACTGAACTTGAGGCTTATTCACAAAAATACAGGACAGGCTTTAAATGATGCTCATCGCATCATCAGGTGGAAAGTACTAAAATGCAAACTACGACACAGTGAAACTCCATTGTGATGCTAGTGCAACTGTTTGAAGAGTCAGTTCAGCCAAACTGCAAACAGAAAACACTTTTCTCCCTCATCTCCAGTAATATCTAAACCTGCAAAATGTTTGTTTCATAACCACCATATTTAAGGGGTGAATTATTTTTGTGGTGTTCCAGCATTGCAAAATTCTGTTGTTTTAAAAAAAAAAATAGGTGCATCATCTTTCCAGAACCATGACTCTGTCACTCTGGATAATCCACAGCAAGAAAGTACTAAAAGTTTTATTACACCGTAAGGTAAAAATTTCAGTTAATCCAACGTTTTGGTTAAAGGTCAAATACTTGATAAACTAAAGATAATCAGTCCCCGCTACTTTTTGTATTTACATTCACACTTAACTAACATGGGCTAACACGTGAATATAAAGAATATATTTAAACTGCACCTCCCAAGCATCAATATGTTACTGAAGTCATTGTGAGCATGACAGTGTGCTTAAGTTAGCGTTTAGCATTTTAAAGCACGGCTGTGCCTCAGTTCAGCCACAGAGCTGCTAGCATGTCTGTAGATTCTGAGTGTTGTTTACATACAAGTCAATGTGGCTACAAGACACCAGGACTCTTTAATGGCAAGATGCTATTAGATGTATGAGAGACGATATGTTTTTTGTAATTTTGGGTGGACTGACCCTTTAAGGCACCCCACTGAAATGATTCATTATAGTTATTATTAGGTTACCTGCTCTATGGCAAAGTAGATGTGGCTGTACAGCTCCTTCTGTGTGTGAACAGCCTGAGGAGTTTTTTCCTGATAACCCTTCAGGAAAAGGTGTTTGAACGCAGCCGTGTTTTCCTCTTTAAATGTCACCACCATCTGGTTGCTCAGTCCAAACAGCACCAACTGAGAGACAGAGTCAAGTACAAAACAAATGAGCTTCAACAGTCAGACAACTGCAGAAAAGTAGTTATGACTTACTGGTAAATGGAACAGAATAAAACAGACAGACATTTCTAAAACAGCGGCGACAGACAACATGTTCTAATGTAATT
Organism: Acanthurus leucopareius; assembly: GCA_029814765.1. Classification (NCBI taxonomy): domain Eukaryota; kingdom Metazoa; phylum Chordata; class Actinopteri; order Acanthuriformes; family Acanthuridae; genus Acanthurus; species Acanthurus leucopareius. The sequence continues at coordinate 3,439,411 of JAQMCX010000022.1, forward strand.
TATCATACTTTATGTCAACTAATTGCACAAGGCTGTATCCACCTGCACAGTCACAATGATGATTTTGAGCAGTTGCAGGCCCAGTTTGAAAGGCTTGCGCCCCTTAGCGTGATACTTGTCACAAGGGCTCATGAAGAAGTACTTAAGTTTCCTCCTCAGAGCCTCCTCCTCCTCCTCCTCCTCCTCCTCCTCATGCTTCTGGTGGAGCTCAGACCCCACCAGACAAGTGGGACGGGAGCTCCCACTCCCAAGCAGGTCCTGGGACCCATAACCAGCCACGGAGGTGAGCAGCCTCTCCTTCTCTGGAAAATAAAAAGAAATTCACAGCTTTAGATGAGAGATGAACCTTACACATGATCAGCAGTAATATGTGTCTAAGAGACACTCAGGGGATTCAGCACTTCACATTTTTTTAACATGAGGGAATAATGTGTGACAAAATCTGCCAAAATAGAGACCTGAAACTCTTCAAAAAGAAAATTCTGATATATTATGACTTTCAGTTCCAAATATGACTCAAACTCAGCAAAATTCATTCACAACCGCAAAACTGAGTGGAATAAGGGTTTTGTTTGAGTTGCAAAACAATTATCTTCAACCTTTTTTTGAGAATAGCTTACTCCCTTAAGTCATTTTGGAGTCTTATTTAAGAAAGAATTGCTTTCATTTGCTTATTCCTCTTATCTTTCATGCAAGTGCAGTGAATATATTTGGGTTTTCAGACAAAGGCTGATCAGACAAAGCAAAACATTTGATGACCTCACCCTCCGCTTGTGGGAGGGCCTTTTCGTCACCTTCAAACTGTTTAATAGATCAAACAATTACAGAGTAAATAATTTGTCTCCTGCATACTTACAATTTTCAAACTCTACAGCCATTCATTTGAAAAAATGTATTATTCGCAAAATCAAAATAAAAACACAGCCTTGATGACATCATCGGAGTTATTTGTCCGACCCTCCTCCCTGCAGAGCACATCCTCCATCTGTTTTCTGACTGAGAGGAATTCATCATGGTATACTAAGCCTAATGTGTCAAATAATTTCCTTTAAAATCTAATTTGATTTATTGCATAATCATGTTAAGCTTGCAATTTTTGCTGCTCAAACAATAAAACAGGATGCGGCAGGCAAATCTACCTGACGCTGTCAATTAGCGTTTCCTCTGTTATGAATTACATCCTGGCCTGAGCGAGAAATTAACAACCCAATAAATGAAAACAGGGTTAATAACTGTATGTAAAGAAACACACTGACGACTTTGCTGGCGCCATGGAGCCAGACAGACAAACAGGGACGGTGTATTGACAAACCTGTGGCGCTGTCCTGGATGCAGGTGTAACTTGAAGATGCCATGGCGGAGCTCAGACGGTCACGGTTGACATTACGGACACAGAGGTGGGGCACTGACTGGACTCATGTTTTTAGAGCGTGTTTTCTTCATACATAAAGTACGCTCGGTGTCGCAGTGTACAGATGACACAGAGGTAAACAGACCGCAGCTTCCTGGTTACCATGTGACTCAACCACGTGACTAATGTGAGCGCCAGCGATGAGAGAGAGGCGCTGGTCGTTTATCCTGTAATGTCTTAAGACAGACGCTGTGCGATCATTAATGTTTAGTATGGAAACAACCCGGACTCACATGATTTTTCGCATTTTACTTACACTTTTATTCAACAAACATAAACAACGCCATCAATTAAAGTAATATGCACAAAGAGCATTATGGAATCAAACTGGACACTTTGCAGGTAGCCTACAATATAGGATGCCCCCAATCTCACGCACTTTTCACCAGAGACCAAAAGGCTCTATAATCCTTAACCTATTTTTTAAAATTTATTTTTAAAATGTATGTATTTTTTTACGTTTTTATTTATTAACTGTTGATTATATTGTCTTTAAATTTGAAAGGTCTAAACAATGTTCAAATCTAGGGGAGAGATTCTTTATTTGAGCAAACTATGGAGACAGCCTATAAAACATGTTCAAGTTTAGTTTTTAATAACAGCATTCACACACATAACCCACAAAGTGAGTTTGAGCATAAGCCTCGAGAATGATAGCTTAAGTTCTGATTTAGAACCTATTTCATAGATATAAAACATAAAACTTAACTTTCATGAAACAAAGAGGAAAAAAACAAGCTGAGAAATAATTTGGACATCTCTCTCTACAACAATGTACTTTGTGTTAAAGTCCTGTGAAACCTTTTTTTTTTTTAGAAACCAGGGATTCTCTAATAAGTTGACCATTTAGTGTGTTTTTTTAAAGTTTTTTTAGTTTCACTATCACTCTCATAATATAAAGCAATGGCTACATTTTACCATTACTTTCATTATTAAATAATCTTTCTGTTACTTTTCACCTCATTTATTCATTGTTTATTCTACAAAAAGTCTGAAAGGCCTATCACAATTTTGAAGAGACCAAGGTCAAATTCATTACTGAAAGTTAGTTTACAAACTTGCTGACCTGCTGAGCTTAAAAGACAGAGAATTACTGACAAGAACAACATAGTAATCAGTGATTGTGTTATCCAATATGTTCACCATTTATGAATGACCAGTGATGTAAAAATGTGACATGAAAATACAAATACAATGATCTTCAGTAAACAAATTGTGTCCTCATGAGGTATAATAGGAGTCAAATGATCCACTAAAACTTGAAAGACTGAACCACGTAGCTGCATGTTTTGCGCCCTAGGTGTGACTCAGCATGTTGCAGTCATCCACCCATCAAGTCAGTCATTATTACAAGGAAATTCAGTCGAGAACAAAAATTGGCCTGGACCTAGGTAACTTATCTTCAACCTGTATTGCTAAACATAACCACTCGCTCACTCCAGTCTTCCTTATCTGCCATCTAAGGCCTTGTCTCTTGCTATGACTGACTCATTAAACTTGATCATTAGCGTGGTGCCTTTGTGCCAGTGGGCAGTGACCTTGGCAGGGAAGCCGCTGTGTGTGAGTATGGCCTCCACGATGCCCGCAGTGAAGGCGGCGCAGTTCAGGCTGCTGTTCTCCTTTGGAACAGAGATATACGCGTTGATGAGTGGCTCTTTTTCTATTATGTAGTAAGTCTTGTCATCATCGTTGGCCTGCTCCAGCTTGTCAGCTTCCTTCCCAAACAAAGACTTCCAGACATTAACCTAAGAAAAAGTATACAGTTACAATTAAAAGTATCTGGACCCAATACTTTCAGCTATACTAATACATTCTGCTCACCTTGATAAAGAGCAGCATATTAAGCACTTTGGTCTCCCTCTTTCCATTCTTCTCTCTCAACACCAGCACGTCCAGCATGCTGGCTCCCACACTCTGGCCCATGTCTGCCAGGCGCGTCTGCAGCTCAGACACAGAGTACACACGGCTCTGACAGTACTGCACCATCTCTGAGAACAGAAGGGCAAAAGCACTTAGGCTGACCTCAGTCTTGGGTCGAGTCAGGGGGCGCTCCAAGATGCTTGATTTCCCTCGAGTGAACCTGGTGTCCATTTTCTGTTGGAGAGTGATGACAATTCGTAGTACAGGTAAGAATTACTGACACATATGAAGATAATCACAAACCTCTAAGAGCTGTTTCTTTCCTTTGCTGATTTTTTGATGCAATTTTAATGGAGATGAAAACGTGATCTTCAGCACAAATTTCTACATGTATTGGTTCTCATATCAATAAATATATAAACTTCATGTCTATGTCCAAGGGCAGTGATTCCTTACCAAGGGTCCTGGTGCCCCCCAAAGGGTACCAATGATTTTAGAGTGGCTATTATTTTATTAAAAATAATAAAAAATAATGAAATACATATTATATAATAAGGAAATATATAAGGATAAATATCCAGCAAAAAGAGGTAGCACTACTATTACAAATTTGACCAAATCAATCAAAACATTTGTAATTTAATTATATGAAAACTCTTTTTACAATACCCTCTTTCATGTACTTTTAACTTCCATTTAAAATCATTTAAATGAACACACCTGTCACGGTCATTGATTTGCATCACTCAAAATGGCCTAAATCACCTGATTCGACACATAAAGATTAATAAACCACAAAGAAAATCCTTCGATGACTAACAAATGAGAGATTGTTTGGTCACAGTGAACTCTGTTGTGTACTGGCAGGAAATATATTTAGAGTTTTACTTAGCAACATAAAAAAAAACATGAATCTGAATAAAACTAGTGTTAAGTGTTAAGCCTCTGGTTACCAGGTATCACATTTAACCCCACAGACATCACGTTGACACAACTGCTTCATTTAGAAATCAGGTCTGTAGTTTTAAAATTAATTGTAATATGTCTTCAGCTTTCATGTTTTACCCAACAAACCATCTAAAAATTAAAAAATAAATGCGCAATTTAGAATTTCACATCTGAAATAGTATTTTTTTACGGTATATAGAGCAAAAGTCTCACATTTGAGAAGTTGAAAATAGAGATCGTTTGATATTTAGCTAGATGAATGATTGATATATATATGAGCATCTTTATTTGTATCTGTATGTGTCATAAGACAACAATAATCCAACTTTCATTGAGCACTATGGTTAAATTTGGCCACTTCCTGTCAGTAGGCTCTACTTTACAAGTTCTTCTGCATCAAATTCACGGGATTTTTCGCACAACATATAGAAACAAATTTTTCTCGTATTTGCATCACGCTGTGCTTGTGCTACTGCCGAGTCTTAGCCTTTAAAATCCAACAGCTGATCACTGCTAGCTGTTAGCTTTTAGCTGTTAGCTTGCGAACTGACTGTTGATAACTGCATATGAGCACTTACAGGAGTGGAAACACAGACGTTTTAAAGACACAAGTAAAGTTTAGATAAAATATGATCAATTTGTGCTAATTTTTTAAAGCAAGCTCTGCTTGAATTAACATACCTTTTTGCAGATGGATCAGCTACTGTTCGGTAGTTCTTCTTTTACATTTTCGTTACTCGAGTAGCAAACAGCATTTAAATTCCACACCGCCACCTACTGTAGAGGAGTCTGCATCCTGTACACAAAACTTTAAAATATAGCCTAGTATATACAACATTTAAAGTATATCAAAAATTACATGTCAGTTTTACCTAAGATTGTTAAATAAAGCAAAATGCAAAATATCCAAAATATTTGTAAGTTTTGAGTGATTTCCACATTTTTACTTAGATAAATGAAATGTAGGTGCATTATTCGGAAGTGAATGAGCTCTAGGCCTTTGTGGATCATTTGAGATATAGCCTTTTTAATAGGGCTTGTAAATAATCTGTTTATTTTTATTCTTTTTAATAGTGATATATTTGACAGGTTGGCTACTTATCAGCAAATGAAGAGCACTGTAAATGTGCCAGGGTCATTTAACCTCTTGCGTCTGACAAATTATCAAATGGTCACCCTGAAAAAACTAACATAATCTGGTAGGTCTCATACAGTTAATAGTAATAAGTGAGCATAAAGCTAAAGTGATTAAGACCATAAATTGCATGTGAAGTCTGTTATTATGAGTGTTGCTCAAAACTACCAGTTCTTTCACCCAAAACCAAAAAAGTATCTCAAATATCTTTATTTGCAATAAAGCTTGGAATACAACAAGCTTTTGATTTGATGATTTGATGATTTGCCTGATAAGCATCCCATGTTTCTTTCCAATCTAAAAATGTCCATTTTATACTTGAAAAAAAAAACATGCTAACCTGAGACTTGCCCAACATGCTGGCATCAGATCACCTTGTTCCTGTGTTGATTTTCAACTGCATTAGATACACTGACCATAGCAACATTTCCATAGTCAACATTGTAACTTGTCACTGTTTTTTCTTCCTGTCAACCCCCCCCCCAAACAAAAAAAAAAACTGTACAAATGTTTATTAGGCAGGGTGCGTCATTTTGTATGTTAGTTTTAAGGACACTCTCCTTTTTACAGTTTTTTTTATTGTTGCAAATTACAGTACTCACAAGTTAATACTTTTGACCTCTTTTACTTGCACCGCACACCTTCTGCAATGTATTTCCCAGCAAACGCACAAACTACATCTACTTCCTGTTCTTGCCTCCATGTGAATGTTTTATAAGCACTGATCTATGAGTTTTGGTCTAAACCATTTGTTCTACTTCTTGGCTGCATATACAACAGTGGAAATGTATTGATATAAATCTGACTTAAATCAATAAAGAATAAATCAATGTGCAAATATGTCTGTTCCACATAGCACACATGTGGCGATTCAGGGTTCTGGGACTTCCTCAGTTTTGCAGTTTGACTTTTTGTGTTCTCTGAAAATTAACAAGAACATGCTTATTGCCTCAGAGAGGACTGCCAGTGGTTTGTACAGTGGAGAAGAGTTTCCTACTGGCTGATTTTTTTCGCTGATGGTTTCACAAGCACCAGCCTCTTAAATGACACAGAAAAGCTGACTGAGGTTTATTACAGAACTTGAGGAATTTCTGGAGAATGCCCAACTCGGCCACATCGATGTTGTGTATGTTGTGAATTGGAGATAAGGACTAACGACCTTACACTGCAAACATCACAGGTGTAAATTTCCCATGTTTCTAAGTTGGCCACACCAGCAGATTGTGCGCAGGCGTATCTAGTATATTGTACGTTTACAACTGTTGCCTAACTACCTATTTACTCTGCATGTGACCCTCTATAAAAGAGAGAGGAAACAAGGCGAGGGACATTTGAAGCTTGGAGCCGGAGGTATTCACAGCTCAGGATGGATAAGGGCTGCTGGAAACTGACCCTGGCCCTCATGGTGGTCTTGGTCAGCATGGGTGTAGAAGGTAATGACATTTGTTGAAGTTTCCACCACTTTTGTGAAATGCATTGGATGTAATGGAAATACTTGTGTTCTGATTAGGATTACTTGGATTACTTGAAGTGAAAGTGAAACTTTATTGACTTTTGCATTTTTTTTAGTTTACTAATCCTCAGATAAATCTAAAGATGAGATATTTTTTAATTGTGTATGTACTTGAAAAATTTCACTCCTTCAGGAAATAATTCTCACTCTATTGAGCATGGTTAATAGCTAAAATATTTACTTTTTGTTCATGAATGATCTCATAGGGGCTCATAGATCATAGTGCATGTCAGTCCGCATGTATGCATCTAGTCAAGGTTTTTATCTACACGGTGAAAACTTGCTGTGTAGCACTCTGGGACCCATAAGTGGCACTCTCTACTAGACTTGAATACATCCATTGTCACATTTTTGTTAAAAACTGAATTAAGATACAGATAATAAGAAATAGTGGCTCTAACACAATCAGGAAGTCTGCAAAATCGGCTTATCAGCATATTTTTAACCCATTTTTTTCAACAGACTGCGTGGAACTTTACTATTTATACAGAAAATTATTTCCGTTAGTTTTTTTTTTTTTTTTTCGACCTTGAGTGTAAAACAGAGGTGGAAAGCCATCTTACTCACAGGAAAGACAGGATAACTGTTTAACTCTATTTTATAATAATAAACACAAAATTCAAGTACAAATTTTGGCTCCTTGTACTTGACTTGAATATTTGAATTTCCTTCAAATTCATATTTCTACTTGATTAATATAAGAAATATTGCACTTTTACTTAATACATTTTTTAGACTTTTTTTTGCACATAGAACATAGAAGGAAAATGTAAAATTAGCCTACAGCTGAAACAAATTAAACCATTAATGAATAAGTTGATTGACAGAAAATTTTTCAGCAACATTTCTGATAATCATCTAAGTAATTAAACTAAATCATGATTAAAGCTTAAAAAATGTGGATTTGCTGCTTTCCCTTTTATTAATCTAATGTAATATTAATCTATTATGTTTGAAATGTTGGTACATAACAAATATTGTGAAGGCATCACTTTGGGCTTACATCAACATTTTCAGATTTTTAACAAACCAATCAGTTGATTAACAGAGAAAGTAAACAGCAGATGAATCCAAAAATTAGATTCAGTTCTACGCAAGAGTGAGGAAAAAGCCCCACTTCATCCAAGAACAACAGTGGAAACCCGCTTCTACATGAATGCAAGAGTAAAAGTAATCAGATGATATAATTTAAGCAGTACAACAGTCATGGGGTACATTCTTCTGCATTTTGTATTTTTGCTTTTAATACATGATGTTTTTCTGATTAAGTGTTTCTGATACAACCCCAACAGTGGGTGGAACAATTCAAACACACCTTTATTTGTAGTAGAGTTTTTTTTCTGTGTGGGACTCTCACTTTTACTAAAGATCTGACTACTTTCTTCACTAAAGGCTTCCAAAAAGGTATGCTTGTTATTAAAACTGAAATTGGTCCACTCTCCAATTTCTTACTGGTTTCAGTATGGGATGTCATGTTTCACAATAACTCAGCTATTAATCTTTTTGGATGTTGCGGAATGTTTTGGGGTTTTTTTTGGATCAGTAGCGATGGTATACACAGAAGTAAAACTGATAAAAACATTCTAAGACCTGAGTACTTGTGATGTCCTCAGTAACATGAGTTGCTAATGATGTTGGCCCTACAGCTCATTGGTGCTCTGTGGCTCTTTCTCAAACTGAAGTCAGTGCTGCCTCATTCATAACTATTATAACATCAGCTAGTTAGCTAGCCACATCATCTTATATCAGAAAAGTCTTTTTGAGGGCCCTCAGTTCATGATTAAATCATTCAGATCATAACCATGCACCAGGTGACAACATTTGAGGCGCACATGTGTGTGTGTGTGTGTTTATGGATACAAACTGAATTTTAGGGTTATTTGAGGCTGAAGAGATGAGTTTTCATCTGAATGAAACAGATCATGTGTGTTCTGTTTCTGGCCCCAGCTTCATTGTCCTGGCACATGAATGACTTCATCGAGGTGGTGAAACAGGTGGAGGATGGAAACCCTGAGTTAGAGCCAGAAGCTGTGCTGAAGATGCTGCGCAGGGCAGCTGGCCTTAATGATGAGCTCATTATGCGTTTTCTTGGTGATGCTGGCTCTGGTGGTCCTGAAATGGACTCTGACCTCTCAGTTTACATCAGGAAGGCTGTGCATCACAGTGTGACTGAAGATGCTAAAGAGGAGGGTGTGGTCTTGACATCAGATGGCGCCACTGTTGCCCTCATGCCGCTCCTCCTGGGCATCGAGGCTGGTTTCCGCTCCAAGTCTAGGAGGCGTCTCCGGGGTCTGTACCAGCTCACTCTGGCTAAAGACCTGGATCTTTCTTTCAGTCAAAGCTCCTCTCTCACCTCGCTTCTGGGATCTGATGGCTTCTGGAACAATGTGACCTCTCCTCAAGTCTTCACCCTCTTGGACAGCCAGTCCCCGCTCACCACTGCTCAGGTCCATGGAGGGATGGACGGGGTGCTTCTCGGGATGGAGGCCAAATCTCGCAGTACTCTCAAGCTCAGCAGTCTGCTGACACAGTATTACTGCCACCAGCTGGACAGTAGAGGAATGGACACTGCCCCACGCCTCATTAGTCGACGCCGCAGGGAGAACTTCAGAAGGCTGGTCAGCCCTCAACTGCTGGCCAGACAGGTGGTGAAATCAGCAGAGTTGCAGCGGAAACTAAAAGGCCGCTCAAACATGGACATGAAGGAGAAGCAGCAGCGGATGGCTGTAGTGGAAGAGCGAATGAGAGACTTTGTTCATGTGTACATGGGTGAGCATGAGACCAACCCAAACATTGTGCCTTTACTTAATTCCACTGACACAGACTAAAAAGCTGTGGTTCTTGGCCTTTCATCTGTTTCAGTTTGCCCATACATCGTACCTCGCAGCTCGTGGGGTGCAGCGCCCTACAGAGGAACCCCCACCAACCTGTCTCTTCCGCTCTCCTTCTTGTACATCCACCACACCTCCACACCGAGCCAGCCCTGTCTGACCTTCGAGCAGTGCTCTAAAGACATGCGCTCCATGCAGCGTTTCCACCAGGAGGACCGAGGCTGGGATGACATAGGATACAGGTAAAAGCAGGCAGGTTTTGGGTCTTTCACACATGTTGAATAAATTTACAATACATGAGAAATTTTGAACCCAGATTACAATGTTTAGGATACTCTGTGCTCCTTAAGCTTTGTCGCAGGCTCTGACGGCAACATCTATGAGGGCCGAAGCTGGAACTGGCAAGGAGCCCACACCTATGGACACAACTCCAAAGGCTATGGTGTATCCTTCATTGGGGACTACATGACCAGTCTGCCATCCCAGCATTCCATGCAGTTGGTGAGAGATCAGCTGGCATCTTGTGCAGTAGGAAAAGGGCGACTGGTGGCCAACTACATCTTGCAAGGGCACAGACAGGTGGTAAATACTTCCTGTCCTGGTGATGCTTTCTTTAATGAGATCAGAGGCTGGAAACACTTTGGGGTAAGTATATATGTGTACTGACATACATCAACAAGTGTTATATGGGTACAGAAGACATAGGTGAGCTGATAGGAAACAAAACTTGTGTATCAACTTGTGAACTAACAGAGGCTAAAATGTAAACCACTTGCTCAAAGTAGCTTCAACAAACTCCACTTTAAGTGCATTAGGTAGTTTCGTGATATCAGACAATCGGAGATCTCTGCCTACTGATCGTCAGGTGACATCACAATGCAAGGCAGTTACCAGGACAGCGAGAACCGCTGCTTACAAAGCAACGCCCCTTTCCTATTTGAAAAGGAGATGCCTTCCAAGAGGTGGTGCACTCCCTCTTTTCTCCTCTGTAGGGAAACACAGAGAGAGGTATAATCCAGGCGGACAGACATGACCTAAAAGTTGAGTTTATTTTTAAGTGACGTAAATGTTTTGCTGCAAACGTGACATACATTTACGACATTAGAGGGAGTTTTCCTTGGTGATCACGACTGAGCCATCCCATAGTACAGGTGTTATGATACGAAGGACCACCCTTAAGACTTAGGATTGATTCTGTAACCCAGTTTTAGCAACGAAAACCGGGGGCATTTCATCAGTCTCTACTTAAGCAACGCATCTAGAGACTGACTTGTGAGTCAAATGCATGAGGTTACTTTTTACACAATCATGCATCAGTATTGAAAATCTCTTAATCTAATATGGAAAACCCAAAAACAAGAACACTAACTCAAGGAATAACTAACGAATGGGGATCTTTATTAAAGAGCTGATTACAAAACCAAAATCATGGGAGCAAAAGCAACACAAAAGAAATCCAAAAACTTAAAAACCAGAAAGCACATGGTGAACAAGCAGGACAGAGTGCAGGACACAGAACCAGCAAGGCTGGATTATAGACTGGTCCAGTGGGGCCAGTGCCCCAGGGCCTTGGACTGCCAGTGGGCCACATATGGTGCAAAGTCCAAGACTTCTGAGGGAGGCTGAATGCCAGAGCCCTCAGTGCACAACACATAAGCTGACCTAGAGCTAACCACTAGACGGCCTCCACCTGCAGTGCAGGCAATGTCAGGCCCTTAGACCCTGTGATGTTGAAAATTCAATCTCACAGCTAGGGCCCCCAAAACCACTCAGCGCTTACAGTGTGAGGGCCCCCGGATCTCTGGGTGTTTAGATCTTGAGCTGACCACTAGGGTCCTTTGGCCCTCCAGTACCTACAGTGAGTGTGAGTGAACTTGGGCCCATCTGTGCTTGAAACATGATCTAGCCACTGAGGTCTCTGGATCCTGCAGCGATGACCATGTTTTTGGGGGTGGGTTGGTGGTGGCTCCAAAAAACATGTGCGCCCCAGGGCCTCACAGTACTTGATTTGGCCCTACGAACCAGGGAGCGAATGCAGGATTAGAGGTCAAAGACAGATTCAGGGAACAACAACAGAGGAATTGACAAAGACAAAAGGGGTAACACGGAGGGTACATATACACTGGGAGCCATGAGACACAGGAGGGGTAATTACCACAAGTGAGACACAGGGCGGGGCAAGTAATCACATGAGGGGGAAAACTTTACAGAGCATGGGTAAATAAATAAAAACAAAACAATGGTTGACAAAAAAACAGGAAGTACTATACTCAAAGTACAAATAAAAATGAAAGAACAGAATTAGTCACAGAGAGAATTCTACTGCAGAATAAGGACGATACTTTCACTGGTTGTAATGCAGCCTGCCATTCCTTTATCAGGATTTTTAAAGGTGGATTCTTGCTTGTACCTTTATAGTTCTGTATTACTTGTTTTATTATGTTAATTATCTGAATTTTTATTATTATTCAATGCCTTGTATTATCCTATTTTATTTATATCTAACCTCTTTACTTTTAGGAGGTCAAGAAATCAAAGTGATCTGCTTGTCAAGAGGAGGAGCCATCGCCAAATCAACACTAAACACAATAATTAAATTGAGTCCTATTCTTATCTTGTGATTGTTGCCATTTTCTTTTGAAAACCATATCCACCTGTGCGCATTGAATCTAGTATATTAACTGTACAAAGCAGTGGAAGGAAGTAATTTGGTGCATTTATTCAAGTGCTGTACTTAGGAAAAATAAATTTTAACCTACTTTTTACAGCAGTGCTTACAAAGAAAATTTTCAGTTTTCATCCTAATCCATATTTATATGTACTGCTCCTTACAGAGTTAAATGCAGAGAAGCAGTTTCTCAGCATCAGCTCTCTGAATGTGATAAATAAAGAGTTTTTCTTCTAAAATGTGATTTTTTTTTTAGTAATAATACATGGATCTTTGAATTACGTAAAGAAAATTGTTACAAAATCCAGATGAAATAATAAAACTGTTGTGCATAATATTAAAACTCATCATACCCCTTTTACACTTTATTAACTAATTTTAGTTTGCAATTAAAATTTGTTCAAACTCTGTTAATTCTGAAAAAAGTTTTTGTTAGAACGTGATTTGAATTAAGTTGTAACTGTTATCACATCACAAATAATAATAATCAGTTTGACTTGGTCATGATATAAGATATCTATAGTGTAATAAGGTGTGATTCTACATTATGAGTAATCTTTTACCCATGACACTTTATTTTGATGCCAATTCTTAGTGCTCTGACTCAAGTAAAATTGTTTAATGCAGGACTTGCAATAGAGTATTATCTTTACTTGTGCTGGAGTACAGGATAGGAACACTTCTTCAGCCGTTGGTTTTAAGTGTCCTTAATGATACAAAAACGCTGTCCATTCTCATGCCAGTAGAGGGTGCCAGAGGACCACGTAATCGTCACTAATTAGTACTTATTAATTTCTGGCATTTAGAAAATGTAATTAAATTAATTAAGAAACCTTATACAATCTTCCTTGTCCTACAGTGAGGGATAAATCTATGTTTTATAAAAATAAAAAAGTTAAATACCACAGTGGGGACTGTGTCACATGGAAACTATATTGACACAACTGACAATTAATCAAAAATTAACTTTGCGACTTTATGCTATATTATCCATGACAATCTGTTAACAATGAGATTCAGGATATATTTACTATCTCTGGATATGAAGATTGTACACAATTCCATCAATTAATCTCAACACATATCTTATTTTTTGCACATTTTAATTAAGTGCAACAAAATTATATTCGTCTTTACTCAACCTTGATGCAGGGTGACTATTCAAATAGATGTAACAGAAAAGATTGTGTTTCTTTTTGTATTGTGCAATGAGGGATTTCATTGTTTATAATGGTCTGAATGTTGATAGTCTTCAGACTGAAGTCAATTATTCAGTCAATTGGTCAGCCTGGGGACAAATATGATGGACACACAAAAAAATTCTGTGTCAATTATTTACACTGTTAAGAAAAAAAAAACTTCTTTGATTTGTACTGTTAAAGAAACAAACAAATTAAAATCTAACTTGTAAAACTTGAGAGTGAAATTCTTGTAGTCACTGTTTACTGGAGGAGAGCTCTAAGTCAGTGGTTTGAGTCCAATGCATTCTGGAAATAAATGAGAAAATAGATTAAGAGGAACAAAAAAATGAGCACATAGGGAAGTCTTAAAAGCACACAAAAGCATATTTTTCCTCTGCACAGAGTGCATGCAAGCATTTAAATGAAGAATCTTACGCTCGCAAAATTTATATTTTTTTTACTTTATTTTTGACACACTTTGTTATGCAGTATTAGAGATTTTCTTTCCCAAATCAGCAGATGTTTATAAATATCTTTTCCCCAAGGCAGAGACGTTGCTTTTAAAAAACATGGGAGCAAAAAAGCCTTGGGGGTGTTGGTTTTGGTGATAGGAGATATTTCCAGCTATTGAAAACAGGCCACAGTTTGCAGGCATCTCTTGACTTATGTGAAGCAGCAACACAGTGACTAACTGACGCAGTCAATTCCGTGAGGGCCAAAAAGATAAAATACTGACACTGAATAAATAAAGTTGCTGATAGTTTTGATGTCAATTACCAAGGGAGAAGTTAAGTGAACACTACCAGAAAAAAAACATTAAATATAGCTGCAAGTGGTAATGATCAGGGTCCAAACAAAATGGCAGGTTATGACATAATATAACCTTCAGAAGAATTTGATTGCATGCTACATGAATAAATTTCCTGAGTGATGTGCCAAGTGCACACCCGTGGAACTGAAACTGTGAACAGAATCTGTGAACTCCGTATTACTGCAAGAGGTGACCGACTCTCTGCGCTGAGGTGCTTTTATCCACATCTTGTTTAAACTTTTTGCAATGAGACATGCAAGGGCTGTTTGTCTATGTGCTCTTGAAATGCTGACAACAGTCAAAATGCTGGTGAGATTTCCGATGAATATTATTTACAATGGATTTTAACTCTTTGCTCAACCACCACCTTTTCAGTCACTCTTCTGAGTCTGCCTTCTGTTAGTCACACATTCTATGAATTGCAGTGCAGTGCAGCATTTATAATACATATATTGTGCAGAGTAAATAAAAAACAAATTATAAAATAAGCAAATAGTGTTATATCCCAACTATCCTAACAAAAATATAAAAAATATATAGTTTTGCATTTCATTGGTGTAAAGTTGATCTCATTACAAATAGATGCAAAACGAATGACATGAAATCATAACTTAATGCACTAGAATACATAAAATACATATGTTCATGCATTTTTTTATGTAAAGTGGTTCAAAATACAAGTTTTCATTGAGTACAGATGTGTAATTGTACTTTTTGCAGTCGTCCAGCAGATGGTGGTGTTGTGTCATTACAATATCCAAACACCTCGCCCATTTCATGACTGACTCCACCCACATCTGAACCTGCCCCATTTTGCCTGTCAACCACTTGGTATTTGAAATTGTCATCAGTGCCCTGAAGTTTAAGTAGAGAATTTACAGCCATGGCACTGACTGCTAATTTTAACCCCAGTTTGCCTCGTCAGATGTAAAAAGAAGATAGACATGTTGAGATGGTTAAAAAATAAGATTTTCACTGGACTGGGCCTTTAAAAGCATGCAGAAGCAGATCTTTTTACATCATGGAAAGTGAGTTTTAAGGCACAATTCCTCAAAGCATTTAAATGTAGAATTTACCCCTTAAAAATTTCTGTGTTTTTTTGCTTTTTTTTGACTAGCCCTTACTCTTTTTTTCTTTCTCTTATTTTTATTAGGAGTATTATAAATATTCCTTGTTAAACAGACAACTTAAAAAACACACATAACTCCCCATATAAATACATTATAGAAAATACATAGTTCAAATAAAGGCATCAAGTCATGGCTCAGTGAAACTTTCGTACCATCTGTTGCTCTCCCTTTCATGTTACTTAAAGCATTTATGAACATTTGAACATATGATATTCATAAAAGTCTGTTCTTAACAGATTCCTCAGTGATCCAGAAGAGATGGCAATTTATCAAGGTCATTAAAGTGAGTCTGGTCTCCATGAAATGTTGTGTGTGATTCTTTTTTCTTTTTTTTTTCTTTTTTCTTTTTTGACTGCACATTTATAGAAATTTTAAGTTTCTCCACTATGAAAATTTTTATTCACAATTTTAAACCAGTCTTCCAATGCTGGAGGATCTGGTTTTAACTTTTTTCCTAGTTAGAGCTTTTTAAGCAATATTTTCATTAGGTATTTGTCTGCTGGATACAGTATAGTGCCATACTGCTGTTGTGCCAATGTATATTGTCAGGGTATCTAAATGGTAAAGTGATTACAAATACAGTTTCCTGGCACTTTTGAATTTTACGCTAGAAGGATGTCAATTTACAACAGTTCCAAACTCAAGATAATGGTTTGCAACATGTGAATTTTTTTTATTATTTTATTTTTATTATTTCAGTGGATAAATCTGTCTGGTTCAGGTACAAGAAATGGTACGATTGTTTCTATTCTTCTTGCTAATGCTGATGTGAATTTTTTAATCCCTATTTTAACACATAATTGGGTCAATATTGTTTACAATCTAGACACGTGCCTTTTTAATGCATTATCAAGGCTGAGTTTGCCAAATCAGCAGATGTGTACAAATAACTCTTTTTCCAAGGCATAGTGTGTCGCCAAAATCAATAAAAAAAAAGCTTTGATGTTGCAATTTGATGATAGGAGCTATTTGCATCTATTCAAAGTAGGCAACAGATGGCAGATATCTCTTGACTTGTGTGGAGCAACAACACAGTGACCCACAAAAACAGCCACTTTCTTGAGAACCAAAGCAAAATACTGACACTGAAGAAATAACACGGCTGTAAGTTTAAATGTTCAGTGAAATATAAGAAGTCATCCCACTGGTGACAGGTAGCATTGACGGGATGGATGGTGCCCCTCCTGTGGTGCCTCTGGCAGAGGGAGAGCAATAACTGAACTTATATTTTTAGAGCATGTTTTCATTATTTTCATTATCCATAAAGTACATTTGGTGTCTCAGAGGTAAACAGACCACAACCTCCCGGTCATCAGGTGACTCCACCATGTGACTAATGAAAGGAGCACTCTTTGTTCATCCTGTCAATATACATATATATATATATTTGTAATACAATATAAAACTGAAGAGAAGCAGCAAAAAGTCACATTTGAGAGGCTATAAATGGAGATAGTGTGGTATTTTGCTGTGTGAATGGTTTCTGTTGATCAGCTTCATAGTTTCAGTGCTTGGCATTTAACATGAAGAAGGGGCATCTTTACTTGCATCAGTAAGTGTCATCTAACATAAAAGACTTAACAATAATCCCACTTTCACTAAGATTTCTTCCATTGCGTTGAGGAAAAATGTTTGGCTACTTCCTGTCAGCAGGCTACACTTTTGCCAGTTCCTCTGCATCAAACTCACAGAATTTTTTTGCATAAAATATAAAACAAAATTAATCATCTGGTAAACCATCAGTAGAGGTTGCACGCACAAAAGTAAAACTGATAAAAACACTGTGAGAGCTGAGTTACTGTGACATCCTAAATAACCCATGATGCTAATGATGTTGGACCTACAGCTCTTTTGCTTTCTGTGGTTGTTTCTCAAACCAAAGTTAGTGCTGCCTGATTTATTAAGAAGTCAACTATTATAAAATCCGCTAAAAAACTAGTCACATCATCTTCTATTAGAAAAGCAGTGATCTGCTGCCTGCAACTTGCTTTCACTCTCTTTCAGGAAAACAGTAAAAGTCTTTCTAGGGGCCATAATTACAGTATTCAGATCACAACTATTCCTCAGGTGATAACTTGGTGTGTGTGTGTGTGTGTTTGTGTTAAGGGGTACAAACTGAATTTTGGGGTTGTTTGAGGCTGGTTTTCATCTGAATGAAACAGATCATGTGTGTTCTGTTTCTGGCCCCAGCTTCATTGTCCTGGCACATGAATGACTTCATCGAGGTGGTGAAACAGGTGGAGGATGGAAACCCTGAGTTAGAGCCAGAAGCTGTGCTGAAGATGCTGCGCAGGGCAGCTGGCCTTAATGATGAGCTCATTATGCGTTTTCTTGGTGATGCTGGCTCTGGTGGTCCTGAAATGGACTCTGACCTCTCAGTTTACATCAGGAAGGCTGTGCATCACAGTGTGACTGAAGATGCTAAAGAGGAGGGTGTGGTCTTGACATCAGATGGCGCCACTGTTGCCCTCATGCCGCTCCTCCTGGGCATCGAGGCTGGTTTCCGCTCCAAGTCTAGGAGGCGTCTCCGGGGTCTGTACCAGCTCACTCTGGCTAAAGACCTGGATCTTTCTTTCAGTCAAAGCTCCTCTCTCACCTCGCTTCTGGGATCTGATGGCTTCTGGAACAATGTGACCTCTCCTCAAGTCTTCACCCTCTTGGACAGCCAGTCCCCGCTCACCACTGCTCAGGTCCATGGAGGGATGGACGGGGTGCTTCTCGGGATGGAGGCCAAATCTCGCAGTACTCTCAAGCTCAGCAGTCTGCTGACACAGTATTACTGCCACCAGCTGGACAGTAGAGGAATGGACACTGCCCCACGCCTCATTAGTCGACGCCGCAGGGAGAACTTCAGAAGGCTGGTCAGCCCTCAACTGCTGGCCAGACAGGTGGTGAAATCAGCAGAGTTGCAGCGGAAACTAAAAGGCCGCTCAAACATGGACATGAAGGAGAAGCAGCAGCGGATGGCTGTAGTGGAAGAGCGAATGAGAGACTTTGTTCATGTGTACATGGGTGAGCATGAGACCAACCCAAACATTGTGCCTTTACTTAATTCCACTGACACAGACTAAAAAGCTGTGGTTCTTGGCCTTTCATCGGTTTCAGTTTGCCCATACATCGTACCTCGCAGCTCGTGGGGTGCAGCGCCCTACAGAGGAACCCCCACCAACCTTCGTCTTCCGCTCACCTACCTTTTCATCCACCACACATATTCACCTAGTCAGCCCTGTGAAAGTTTCACCAAGTGCGCTGAAAACATGCGCTCCATGCAGCGCTACCACCAGACCACCAATGGCTGGGCTGACATAGGATACAGGTAAAAGCAGTCAAGTTTCAGCTCTCTGGCACATGTCAAATATAAGTGCAATAAACATGTGAAATGTTACAATGTCTAGGATACTCTGTGCTCCTTAAGCTTTGTCGCAGGCGCTGACGGCAACATTTACTAGGGCCGAGGCTGGAACTGGCAAGGAGCCCACACCTACAATTACAACTCCAGAGGCTACGGTGTAGCCTTCATTGGAGATTATATGGCCAGATTGCCATCCCAGAGTACAATGTAGTTAGTGAGAGATCAACTGACGTCTTGTGCAGTCGGGAATAAGCGACTGGTGGCCAGCTACATCTTGAAGGGGCACAGACAGGTGACGCAAACTTCCTGTCCTGGAGATGCCCTCTACCGTGAAATCAAGAGCTGGCAACACTTTGAGGTAAGTTTATGTAAATTGACGTATATATATGTGAATTGACCTACATCAATTGGTGTTATATGGGCCAAAAAGACGTGAGTGAGCTAATAGGAAACAAAGTTTAGGTATCCAGAACAGAACTCCAAAACACCCTTATTTCCCTGAAGGTTAAAAAATACAAGCTGAGAAAAAACTACTGAGAAAAAAAAAATAAAGATTGAGGTTAAAAAATCGCTGATTAATTAATCTTGTTTGACATGTTTATGGGGCTGAGCCCTTAAATGTAAACCACTGAACTGAAGTAGTTTAAACCAGCTCCACCTTAAGCCAATGCAAAGGAATACTTTTTTTCTGAAATGCATCAGTGTAAAAAATCTCATATTTCACATCATGGATTTTTAATTGTACTTCAAATGTAAATAATCTGAATACTTCTTGCACCACTGCTGACCATTCAATGTGTTTCATTTCATTTCATTTTTCATTTATTTCTTTTCAGTAAGTCCAGAAATTAAAGTGATCTGCTTGTCAAGAAGAGGAGCATTCACAAAAATAAGAAGTCTTACTCTTATCTTCTGCTTAATGCCATATTCTTTTGAAAAGTATAACCACATGTGTACATTAAATCTGTTGTAACAGCATCAAAAGCGATCGCAGAAAGTAATTAGATGCATTTATTCAAGTACTGTATTTTTAAAAAAAAGCTTTATATTGCAAGTATTACAGGAAAATATTTAGCTTTTACTCAACGCTGCATTTATAGTTATGTACTACTCCTCATGGATGAGTCAAAAGCAGAGAACCAGTTTCTCAGTATAACTGAATGTTACAAATAAAGAATTCTTCTTCTATTATGTTGTGTGTGTGTGAATAGTGATGATACATAGATGTTTTCTATAAGTAAAGCAAATGTGTACAACAGCGAGAGGAAATAATAAAACTGACCTTTGCTGCAATGCACTGTTTATTTGTGTGTGACATTACAATTCTCAACATACATTTCACTCTGCAGTAATTAATTTTAGTTTACATTCGAAAATTGCTCATAATCATTTGCCAAGTCTTGTTGGCCAATTTTGAAGAAATAGTTGTACTGGCAAAATAAGATTTCACTTCGAGTTTTCACAGTCATCACATAGAAAATAATAATAATCAGTATTATTCTGGTAATGATATGATATGCAGTAAATATATGGAATACTACTCTAAAACGGGCCCTTTACTGTATTGAGTAGTTTTGCTTTTGATACTTTAAACACACATTCAGAAACCCAGATTTCTATGTAGTTTTTCTGGAGTAAGAGCTTGAGGTGTCTTTTTAGTATGGTGTAATGACTTTTTATTGTGTAAAGGGTCTGAATACTTGTTCCTTTTTAAAAATAAAATAAGCATATTTTCATTTAAAGGTAATTGTGCTTGACATGACTATTTCCATTTTCTGCTACTGACTATACCACAATTTAGAGGCAAATATCACACTTTTTATGCCACCATATTGAAGTGATAACTTCAGTTCTACTTACTTTGCAGATTTGGATTAGCAATACAAAAAAATGGTCAACAAATAAATTAGGATTAGAATGATGTACATTTAATATATTTTATAATGATATTTTATTGCTCCCCACACTATGCAGCAATATGTAAGTTATTAATATGAACTACACCTTTACTAGCTAACCATTTACGTGATGTACATATCAATGCATCTATGATTATGATCAAAAAATGTAGAACAATACATTATTCTAAGATTCTTTATGATGAGTGAACTTTAACCTTTGGCACTTTATTTTGAGGCTAACACTTTAGTCCTGTAACTTAAGTAAAAGTGAAATTGTTTAATGTGCAACTTGCAATAAAATATTACTACACTGTGTTATTACTGGAGTACAGGATCTGAGTTCTCCAGACACTAGTGAAAAGTGTCCTTCATGATACAAAACACAGCCTCTTCTCACGCCAGAGGAGGGCGCCAGAGGACCGCATATTAAACAGTAGTTAGTAGTTTATTGATTTCCAGCTTCAAGGAAATTTAGTTTAACTAATCGATCGACTCAATACAGCTGTCCTTATCTTACAGTGAGGTATAAATGTACATTTCATTTGAATTAAAAAAGTTAATTACCAAGGTGAACAATGAGTCACTATTTGAAAAACGCTATTAGCTGAAACTAAATTGGCACAACTGACGATTTAAACTGTACCTGCTGACATAAAATAATGCGTGATATTAGAAATGTAACATGTTGACACACTTGGGTGTCGTATTTTTCGCAGAGGAAAATGTTACGATAATCAAAATATTTCATAACAAACAGCTTTTAACCTTCATTATACTGACGTATCCACATAGAAATGAGTATAAAAGCGAAACACTAAAAGTTCAACTTATTCAACTTGACTCTGGTTTATTACTCGAAACTCTTCTCGTCACCCTCCCCGTCGACGTTACGTACGCAGCCGTGGCGTGCCTGCAAGCCAAATAACATGGAGTCCTCTGCCTGGCATCTTCCAGGAATCCATGCAAAAACCTGAGCAGCGATTAAAAGAGCAAGTTTGTCCATGGGAGCAGTGAAAGCCTCTGGCGAGCATCGTGTCGGAGCGTAAGAGCCTCAGCTCCGTCCCGAAACTATGACGAACGGTGCTTAAACAGCCAGCCTTTCACTGCGATCCGCAAAGCAGGCCGATTTCAGTGAGTATTTGCTCTAAAAAAATGCAGCTTATGGGCGTTTTAGGTTTAAAAGGCGTTGTGCGTGGATGTATTGTTGTTATAGTCACCTGACAGCGACTGGATCGATATGAGCAACGTCCTGTGAAGCAGCACAGGCCAAACCCGTGGGACACCTTAATATACCCGGGCATTTTTGCAGCTTTTAAGAGGGGCAGCTGGAAAGGACATGGGCCTGAATATAAAGGCCACTTATTTATGTAACCATTTGGGCGCCCCATTTCATTCTTTAAAACCAGACATGTTGTGAAAACAGGTCAGACAGTCCGAAAACTGCAGCTGGCGAAAAAACAAAACTACTGAGGACAGCCAAAACACGACTGATCCTGCAGATTTGGCACTTTTGTGTTGTCTGATGAGCTTTCTGACTCTTTATTAGTGCATTTTTATGCTTCCAGAAGAAAGGAGGCTACACAATGTAGGCAGGCTGGTCACTAGTGGGACTCCATACTGTTCTCTGGGGGACCATGGAGCCAGAAGGGCGACCCCTAACCCCAGGGACCAGCTATGGGCCCCCACCCTTCACCTCAGCACAAAACCCTGCCACCCCAACCTTCCTTAACTGCACCTTACAGGTAAGACCTCATTAAACACATAATTACTGCACTCATTTTCACCATATGACTAAAAGATATGTAAATTCTTTGTGTGTTTTTATCATCACCCTTAGTCCTCATGTTCTCAAAATGTGAGGGACGGTCTGATGTCTGCCAAATGTTCATGGGGCCATGCTGGAGATGAGGGCCCAAAGCAGACTGAGGGCACTCAGCCCAGCGCCGATCAGGGGAGGAGCGCACAGAGGAGATTTAGGTCCTCAGCCTTTCCTTCCTCCCTAAGCTGGGACTCTGACTCTGAGAAAGAGACTCTAGATGGTAACACATGGCTTAATATTTATTGGAAACCTGTTGCACACTTCTCAAGACTAGCACAGTAGCAAGAACTCATCAAAGCTAGATGTAGATGTAAATTTAGTGAATATATGTTATATATGATTGTTGTCCCCTAATTGTTTTGAATGTTATTCAGTCTGCATGTAGTCAGAAGTCTCATCTTTCTCTCTCTATGTAACCTGAGTATGCGCTGTAGTTTTGACTGTGGATTGTAACTGTTAAGCTGTGAAGTGATGTTCCTGTGGTTGTGTGTTTTGTGTGCTGTTACGTGTCAGAGGAGGAGCTACAGCACTTTTCTAACCCTCATGGTCTGGCTGCTCACAGCCCAGGATCTCCTTCTTCTGGACTCAGGTGAGGATGAGGTACAAGAGGAAGAGTAGAGTAGAGTTGTTTGGTGGGGAAATCAGCTGTTCAGGAAAAACTACTGACAAAGAAAAGTCACAAAGACAGATCATTATCTGTCAGCTTAAACATATCATTAGAGCAGTGACAGGATTTTGAAGGCCTGAGATTTAGTACTGCTCCCTCAGAACTCCGCAGACATCAATTTTTGCTTATTTGAAACAATTGTTTTGCGGAAATTCATAAAACTGCCAACTTCATAAAAACTGAATGCAACAGTTCAATCTTTGGAAAAAAAAATATTATTTGCAAAGAGTTACATGAGAACATTGATAACACTCCTATGTCTGTAGGTTAAATGTGAAGGTTTCACCATTGGATGATAACCGTAGCTTAGCTTAGTATAAAGACTGGAAAGGGGAAGCAGCATTAAACAACATTAAAATATACAAAGAATATATCAGCGCGGACAATACTCATCAAGTATATGTCTTAAATTAAACTGCCTCAAACTCCCCCTAAAACCTACAAAAATATTTTTTAAAAAAACAGCAAAGACATGACCTTAGTTAGTGGTAATTAATGTGCAATTTTTTTGACATGTTTCAGGAATAAATGATGCTTACACATGTTAAAAAGGTGGATTATTGACAGATTGTTTTTCTTTTCCATTGCTGTCCAGACTTGATAGTGAAGATGACCAAGAAACTGAAAAACTGCAACGCTTGCATAGCAAGACTGCTTCGCGGACCCCTGAGGAAGGGCCCAACGACAACAACGAGAGCACAAAGACAGAAGAGCCAAATACATCTCAGCTCGGCCCAACAGAATGTAAGTACAAAGAGGATTACAGAAGAAACAAAATCTGCAGCACACTTGAAGTCTTTCTTTTTATCTCAAGGCTACATCATGTAAAAATTGTTATTTTGTCCTATTTTGCAATGCAGCTAATGTAAATACAAAACCCAGGTTTTTTGTAACAACATTGTCATATGTTATGGACATGCTAACTACAAACAAAACTCAGTTTAGTCATAACAATGTTATGTTTTGAAATATTAGCTTTTGAGGTAAACATGCATGCCAAGACATTTAATCCTGTGCAGCAGTACAAGTTCACACACATGCTGCACACAACGTAGAACAGCTCCATGTTAAGCTAACATTACATGAACCAGAGACACTATGCTACTGACACCTGGCTACAATAATCACCGGCTGAAACTCAGCCGAAATAGACTGACTTGCCTTATGATCAAAAATAAAGGAGTCATCAACTTGGCTAACAGACCCAGACATCAGGCCAATGTATCAACACAAGATACCTAACTTATCAAGCCAGCTAATAATACTTACCAGTCCACCTACAAGAAGTCAACTCTGTGTCTGTCCGGCAGCCCACCCCCCCTTTTTTTGCAAGCTTTTGCCAACACATAAAAACCTGTCTGTAATTTATTAGTTTCTTGCCCAGACACTTTAATTTAACTCATCTTAATTCCTCTATCAATGTCCTCTTCTGTCTCTTTGCCTCTGTCATAATGTCCCTTGAGGCTGCTGAATGTGGTTGTGCTGCTTGACAGGTAGCACATATTATCTGAATACCAGTTTGCCCACTGTGTTGCTTTTTGCAGTCCTGCTCTCAGCTTGCATTCCTCCCCATGTCCTTCTCTGTCCTGGACTTAAAAACGCTCTCCTCATGGCGCCCCAAAGCTCCTTGCGATAGAGGCATAAACAACAACACTCCTCTGTGCTCAGAGCAATCAGTTCTCTACACATCAGACGGAGCTAGATAGCGGCTACAGTTAGCAGCGATAGCAGGTTACTTTCGCAAAAAGTCAAGTGATGTGTCCATCAGAAAACTCTTTAAATCACAGAATTAAAGCAGAACAAACCAGAGACAAAATCCAGAAAGCTTTTTTTTCCATAGAATATAATCCAGTTTCACTCAAAGTGGTGATAGTTGGTGGCTTGTGAGAAAAAAGGTTATGTTATAAAGTGCAGAAACAGGCAACCAGGATGCAGAGTGACTGAGACAGAGAGAGCGTTCAACCTATCACAAGCCAGCGTAGCATCAAAATGATATTGAAGCTTCTATTTTAAGGTGAAAAAGTTACATAACATTGCTTCAAGGCTACATTCATTCATAATTCCTTTGTTTTCACTTCACAGTGGCAGACAGCAAGGTCTGGAATGTATCTGAGGGAGCTGAGCTGTTTCTGGCCAAAGGAAAACCAAAGGAAGGGTGCCAAATGGAGGAGGAGGCAGACAATAGTGAGGGAGAGAAAAGGCTCAAGGGAAAAGAAACGAATGAGCCTGAGAAAGATGTGTACAGCTTCCCTGGAGACTCAGACCCTGAGAGTCCCCCACCTGCCCCCTGGGCTCATTGCACATTCATTCAACGGCGTAGAAAGAAGAGAGTGCTGCTCAGGCCCTTCTCAGGACTTGGTACCTTGAAACGCACATTGCCTGAGACTGGCAAGCGGTTAAGACTGAGTCCTCAAAAATCAAAACCTGGTGAGCCAGCACAGCTGAATCAAGGAGGAGGGGTTTATGATTTTGAGGAAGTCAACTTTGGAGATGAAGCAGTGGATGAACAGATTAAGTTCAGAGACAGAGGAGGGAAAAGGGACAAAGAAGAAGAGAGTGTCATAGAGCCAGGTAAAGAAATCTTCACTTGTGTGGAATGTAGCATTTACTTCAAAAAGCAGGTCCACCTGCAGGAGCACATAGTTGAGCACTGGCAGAGTGGTGCAGGGGGTGGCAGGCGTTTAGGAAAGGGTGGCCGTTTCCGGTGTGCTGAGTGTGGATGGAACCTGCCAAATCGGCTCGCACTGGCAGACCACCACAGACGACACCAGGAGTCCCGTCTGAAGATCTTGAAGGAGATTGAGAAACTGAATGAAAATGGGAAGGCAGGAGAGATTCAAAAACTCGACAATAAGGTGGTGAAGCATAAAAGTCCAGATGAAGCTATTATGCAAGACACAAGCACAGCCTTGATTCCAGGGAAAGAGTCTGACCCAGAAATAGCCACATCTCCACCTCTTTCCCCAGCCCCAATTTCAACACCAGACCCAGACGTTCTCAACACAGACACAACTCCTCCAGATTCAGTCAGAACTCCAGCTCAGGCCCGAGCTGTGTCTGCCTACCGCCGCCGCTTTGTCTGCACCAAGTGTAACTTCAGCACAAGAACCTCCCAGGCACTGGCCAATCACACCAAGACGCACAACAGGAAAAAAAATGCTGTTAAAGCTGACTCCCCATCCCCTGGCTCACCGTCATGTTTGGCATCAACATCCCTGGCCTGTGGTCATTGTGCCTTCCTGACCTCAAGTCAGACTGTGATGAGGGAACACCAGAAACTTGTTCACCCAGGGCAGGTCTCTATCAGTGGGGCACAAGCTGATGAGGCTGGCCAGCATTCAAAGTCTGTCGTGGCTGCTCGAGTTTCAAAAATAACACTAGATTCTGACCATCTCTGTGGGTCTGGATCTGGATCTCTGCCCGATGCAACTCAACGCCAAAGCCAGCAAGGAGTCACTGCCTCTGAGGACAGCACACTACCAGACAGCGCCGCAGCCCAGCCCACAAACCAGGTGGTCTTTGAGTGCGTCGGGAACAGGAGATTCAGCAAAAGAGGGAAGATTTGGACTGACCTGGCCAAGTTTCATCTCAGTCTGGATGATGACAAGCTGTCTAGGAGTGAAGAAGAAGAGCAGGATGAAGATCAGAGCACAGAGCTTGACACTGAGGGTTCTCAACAAGAGGACGACTCATCTATGAGACCACACACCAGAGCTCGATCAAACACAGGTGAGGCTTAGTCTTGGACTCATCTCGGATTTTGATGAGGTTCCTCCTAAGTTGGAAATCTAATAGTGGTGTTCCAGCTGAAAGGTTCAAATGGAAACCTGGAAATTCAATTTTCCAGTTTAGATGATACACACAATGAAAGTTAACGATTAGCTGGTGAACACAGTATAGTTATTAGTGCAAAAAAACATATTTCTCTCATGATTTGGTGGAGACCAAGGTTTAGTTACTGTTACAGTAGATTGAATAATTGACGTACACTAAAAATCATGACTCCACATGAATGCTAACGTTGCTCCATAACTGCTTGATGAGTAAACAGTCAACTGTTTGCTAATAATTCATCCATTGACAGTTTCATAAAGTGACAGAATGCCAGAATATTGCATTCCTTAAGCAACATTGCTGCCTATTCGACAAAACTTTTCTTTTTGAGGTTTAAATGTGTACAAACACTTAAAGAAATCTAGTAATGATTTGCAGAAATAATCAAATTTCTGTCGCAGAAATGTAGCTTTGTTGGCTTACTTATTTTAAATCTCTTTTCCTGAAACAATATTGAGATTACTGCAAAAAACTGGGGAATAATCAGATTACTCAAACCAGATTTATGGTCCGAAGAAACTGTTTGGGTCAAACCATAAATATTTTGACACATTTTAAGAAGTGTCTCAGGTCGGACAGACTTTTAGAGCTTCTCAAGGAGAAGGGTGAGAGCTTGTGTGAGCCCAAGATGCACACATAGTATTTCAGATACGCATACTGTTTCAGTTTGAGTAGGATTTTTCTGTTTATTTAACACTGATTTTGTTTTCTTAATAGATGACTGTTCTGCACAGCAGAGTGCTACATTATCACTCCTTCCTAAGAGGAGTGTGAAGGACAAAGACAAGCTGGAAGTGGAGAAAGATGGAAAGGTTTTCTATTTGAGGAGGAGCAGCCGGGTTACCGCTGCTCCTGCGGAAACTGACAGTGATGATGATGACGACGACATTGACGAGGAACGCGTGCGACGTTTCCTGTCAGAGGGCATCTTGGATGAAGACAACGTTGAGATTGATGAGGACACAGAGGCACTCAAGAGTGTGGAGAGGAAATGCCCCTACTGCCCCGATCGATTTCATAATGGTATTGGGCTTGCCAATCACGTGAGGGGCCACCTGAACCGAGTGGGCGTCAGCTACAATGTGCGTCACTTCATATCTCCCGAGGAGGTCAATGCAATTGAGAAGAAGTTCTCCTATCAGAAGAAGAAGAAAAAAGGTCAGCGGCTTTTTGCATTCATTTCTTTAGGCAACGTAGATGAGGAGAATCTGTCTAGACAGACAGTGACCTTTTTGCTGTCTTTATTTTTAATGTTTGCTTGACATAATAACCCTGACATGAGCCTTAGTGTACATTAACTAAACCATAAAGTACTTGAATGCCTTGCTCAGTCAGACTAGAAAAAATACCTTCAAAATTATATTATTCTTTTGCTTTGTGCAGCTCCCCTCTCTCCAAATTTAAATTTTGATGGCCATCTGGAGACACTTTATGTGAAATATATTATAAAACAGTAGTTGCCAACCTGAGGAAGCAATGGTCACGACTTGAGTCAGAGGAGTCACAAGAAGACTAGCAGCATAAACAAACAAAGAAAAAAAGTCACTAGTTTTGCTAGTTTTATTTCAGCCAAAAAAGGTATTCAACCAAATTTAAAGGCCATCCTTCCCATATTTTTCGATACAATTCATTAAAAAAGACTCATTTAAACTTCTGGTGGCGCTAGTGGGGGATTAGTCATATCAGTAGGTTTATCCTCAAGGGTCCATTAATGTCTTGACTAAATTACATGGCAGCATACTCAACATTTGCTGAGTTAATTCAGTCCGGACCAAAGTGGAGACTGAAATTGCCATCCATCACTCTCATGACTAAAACTCACTCTTTAGTTGCTAATGAATCAAAGCAATCTACAGATTATTTGACTTAAGGGAGTCGTGAGCCAAAAAGGTTTGGAACCCAGCCCAGCTGTCAGTCTGTTTACAGCTGCCATGTATCATACTTCATTTTCAGTCACATGTGTAAACTCCCTGTCCTTTTGTCTCTCTTCTCCACAGTTGCCAACTTTGACCCAGACACATTCAGTGTGATGCACTGTGAGTTCTGTAGTGCTGGTTTTGACACCCGGGCAGGCCTGTCAAGCCATGCCCGGGCCCACCTCCGAGACTTTGGCATCACTAACTGGGACGTCACCATCTCGCCGATCCACATCCTGAGGGAGTTGTTCTCCAGCAGGCCTGACCTTGTAATCCCCACAGCTCCCCCTCGGAGCCCCGGCTCTTCACTGGAGGAGGGTGAGGGAGAAGATGAGAAGGAAATAGAGGAGGATGGGGAGGGAATCATTGGGGTAAAGCTAGAGGGGGAGACGAGTGAAAGTACGATAAGTGCTGCCGCTTCTGATGCACAGCCTTCAGCATCTATTCAACACTGCAAGGAGGAGGATGATGAAGAAGAGTGTGAAGGTAAGTTTCCATTAATAAGCCATCCTTAAAAATAGTGCTGTGCCAAATACACTTTTATTATTGTTTGTGTGGTTACTCTGTGGGTTGCTGATGTGTTTGATAGTTATAACCTGGTGACCCTGTTAGTGTTTGCGCTTTGAACTTGGCACAGGGTATATAGACTTCAGTTATGATACCTGAAGGGATGAAGAAGACTATTGCAAATACAAAAAAGCAGTGGAAAATGTGAGTTCAGAAGCTGCTACTGTTGTTTAAGTGCGTATGTCTGCTTGCTTTTCACTGATGTTTTTGTGCACTGTAAAGTGTTTGACTCGGGATGGTGGCTGTAGAGAAAATCAGCCTTAATAGAGCGTATGTGTGTATGTGTGTGTGTGTGTGTGTGTGTGTGTGTGTGTGTGTGTGTGATAGAAAGAGAGAGAAAGAGAGAGAGTCCCTGATGCCCGTGGTTGATGTGGCACTCGGTGCATTTATCCCAACCTCCGCCTCCACTCGATTGGTCACGCCTTAGCTTAGCAGTGCATATGGGGGCAAAATGGCTGCTTCCACCTCCCCGTAGACCCAAACAATAGCGGAAAAACTGTCTGGCCTCAGCTGCCGGGAGTCCGATGCACTGCGGTTGCGGACCGGTGAGTACCGCGCGCTATAATTTCCGTGCACCGCGTGCCCTCGGATCACACGGCGGCGTAGCTCTGCGAGTCGCGCGCCGCATTTTCTGTCACATTGTAGCCAGAAAAAGAGCCATTAAAAACTCTTTATCATGTGAGAGCACGTAAAGAAAATCAATGTCGCGCACAGCCATGCAGGTAGCCCATGACATGCATGTCAAAAGCTCATTAAGCGGGTCATTGGTATTGTTTCGGGTGTTTCCGTTTTGCACGCGCTGGTAAATTGTGATGATTTTTCCGCTGTTATGAAATTGTTGTTAGAGTTTGTGGGGTTTTTTAATGTCTGTGAGGTTTTTATTGTGCACGTCTGGGATGACGTCCAGTATTTTCAATGCTGCAGGATCTCTAAAATTACCTAGCCTACAGTTGCCCAATCCTCGCCATTTTACTTTGCTTTGATTTTTGATAGAGGACACGCTGTGCTTTCAAGTGCATGTATTTGTGCATGTTTTATCACAAACTAACAGTGAGATTTGTCATGAAACATGGGAAGTTTGTGGACTGAAAGCGGTCATAGTGAGTAATCTTGTTAAAACTTATCCGGATCAACCAAGTATAATCGAAGTATCACTTTTACTTGGAAGTGTCGGGTTGCTCAGTGTTTTCTGTGCCTGAATGGATACAAAGTCAAGTTAGCGGTTTGCTACTTTGTTTCGTTCTAAAATCCTCAGCTGATCATTTAGGCTGGTATTGTCTTCGTTATAATAGATGGTGTTATAACGCTGCGCTCCGAGGTGTCACATCGCCGCTCTTTTACAGTCAAGAGATGAACTGACAAGCGCAGAGCCGCCCACCAGACAAAAAGCATTGTCTGTCTCCACGTCTCTTTTGATTTACCGATTTGTCGCAGAAAATGGCACTTTTGTCCCAGGAATGCCTGACTGCGGGGAACCGAGACTGCCATGTTTGTTTTATACAGTAGTGCAATTATTAGGCTACTTTTTTTTTGACAGGGATTCATTACTTGAATTATTTTCATGTACATTTTCTCACAGAAGACGTTATAATGCGCTGTTGGTACAAGGACTGATAAATTATAAGCAATG
This sequence comes from Acanthurus leucopareius, assembly GCA_029814765.1. Taxonomy (NCBI): domain Eukaryota; kingdom Metazoa; phylum Chordata; class Actinopteri; order Acanthuriformes; family Acanthuridae; genus Acanthurus; species Acanthurus leucopareius. The sequence goes on from JAQMCX010000022.1 coordinate 3,470,585, forward strand.
AGCTCACAAGGCTGAGTTGATTTTTTTTTCTTCTTCAGCCTTCGTCTTATATTTATTCTTAAGACTCTCACTTATATTTTTATGTGCTTTAAAAGGATTACTTTTTTTGAGCTTGAAAATTGAAATTAATTGAGAGACTGATTCATCAGACAGCATCATCTATTTTTTTAAGGTGATTGAATGTCCCAGTCACTTAATTGGTGTAATTAACATGGCATTTCTACACTTATATGGATATTGTCTGTAATGTGTTAGGTGAGGAGGAGGAAGCAGCTGAGGAAGAGGATGAGGAAGAGCTGCAGCTTCCAGCTCTGGATGGTCTGAGCTCAAGCCCCGGGAAAACAGGGCTGTGCGGCGCGGACACAGACAGCCTCTCTGCCGGGGAGGATGCCGACTCCAAGGGTGAGAGAGAGAAATATAGGAATGCTGACCCCGGAGTGTTGACAAGGGATTGGATTTGCCACAGCAAAGCCTTATCATAGCTGTCAGTGAGGAAATTGTAAAACTGACCTTAGGTCAGTGTTGAGGCGTGGTGACACTACATCAGAGAGGGTTGTCTCCAGGGAAATCCTGAGAGGTAGACAAATGTATTTAGGAGCTAATGAGAGCACCTCTAACACTTGGCTGGTGCAGGCTGGGTGGTGATGTAGACAGGAAGGGTAAGTGAGCTGACACGTCCTCTGGGATATTTGTGGCCTCTAAAAGAACCTCAGCCACCTGCTGTTGCTTTGCGAACTTTGTGTAAATGATGAAGTTGGTTAAAGTAATTAAGGAGTATATTAAAAGGATGTCAGCGGTAAAAGTTTGAAATAATGTCTAATCTGCTGTTCTTTCCTTTCCTACAGTCCACAACTTGAAGTGTGAGGTGTGCGGAGCTCAATTTGAGACCCGGAGGGGACTCTCCAGCCACGCCCGCTCTCACTTGCGCCAGCTGGGCATCAGTGTTTCAGAGAGCAGTGGGGCACCTATAAAACTCCTCTACCAGCTTGCCAAGGAGCGCAACGTAGACAGCCAAATAAGCTCACCTCTCCAAGAGCCCCAGTCAGCCAAGAACTCCTCCCTGTCTCTTCCTCAGAAAGATGAGGATTTAGAAGACATGGACTTAGACGAGAAACCCATCCCCATCTCCATCCTGGCCAAAGCAGTGAAAGCAGTGCCACCCTCATCCTCCTCCACGCCTGCATCTTCTCCTGGTTCCTCTCCGGCTCCGCTTCATTCCGGCTCCCCGTCAGCAGTAGTGAGGAAAGCCCCCATTTCCTCTCTGCTGCCTGTGTCTTCCCCCTTGCGCTCACCGGAGCACAAGGCTGGGGGGGTGAAAAGCTTGACCTCGGCCTCCATCACATCAACCAAACCCCTCTGGGCACCACAGGAGAATGATGCTCCTCTCAACCTCAGTAAGCATCACTGCCCTCACTGAAATCTTATCACTTTGTAAAAAGTTACATTCTTTGTTGTTCTTAAGAATCCTAGTTTAGTTATCTCTTCCCCATGTGCAGCACTGGAGGTGGACCCCAACAAGGACATCGTTTGTCAGCTGTGTGGTGCCTGGTTTGAGACTCGAAAAGGCCTATCAAGCCATGCACGAGCCCACCTGCGACACTTTGGGGTGGAGTACTCTGAATCTAAGGGCTCTCCCATCGACCTCCTGAACCAGCTCATTGATACTGAAGACTTCAAGCACAAAGCCAGTGCACTGCAGCTCGAAAGCCACGCAGAACCGCGGGGACTCACGGCCACCACCACACTCTCCTCCCCGAAGCAGTCCTCCTTGCTGAGCCTCTCCTCGTCCTCCTCCTCCTCCTCTTCATCTCTCCTTTATAAGGTGACCACAGCTGGGAGTGGGTCAACATCCAAAGCTACCTCTTCCTCTGCCTCATCGTTACTTGGCCCACCAGCCAAGCGTCTCAAGTCTTCTTCCATGCGGGTCTTCCGCTTGAGTAGTGGGGAGCTCATGGCCCTTCCACACAGTGAGTGTTTGTGTTATTACTAGTAGCCTAATGGCTAATATGCAACATGATGAGGTGTTTTATTTGTTATACACCATGCATATTTTAGTTTACTTATCTAATCCTTTAGGTGAACCTCCAAAGGAAATAGGCTGTGAGTTCTGCGGAGAATATTTTGAGAACCGTAAGGGTCTCTCCAGTCACGCCCGTTCCCACCTGCGCCAGATGGGCATCACTGAGTGGTCTGTCAACGGTTCGCCAATCGACACGCTGAGGGAGATCATCACAAGAAGGGGCCTGCCTTGCGCTCTTCCTCTAAAACGTCTTAAAACTCCACCTCCGTCCTCTCCGGGACCCCCGCGATCACCTCTGTCAACTTCCTCCTCTCCTCCAGCTACCCTCCTCAGTCGTCTACCCTTCGCCTTTGCCCGCCCCGCCAGCCCTCCTCAGCCTGCCGTCTCTAAATCAAGCTCAGCACCCCCAGCGTCGTCTAGCGGGCTTGTCCTCAAGCTAAAGCCTGAGCCAGTGCATCTGGAAGTCACCACGCCTGGAGCTGTGGGGAGATCTGCTGGCTTCTCTGGTGAATCTCTCAACTGGAGCAGCTCTGACAGCATTCTTCCCCTCAACTTGGGTAACTTGAAGTTTGTCTCCAAGGCTTATTTAGTAATCAAAAGGAATATATATTTTGGGAAAGTACCCCAATTTAATTTCTTGCTGAGTGTTATATAAGAAGATTGATATTTCTGTACTTTATGTACTATCTGTACCATAGATAGTAAATTGGATAGTGGACAGAGCCACCATGACATCACCCATTGGTTTGTGGTGTAACATTTTTCACCCTTAAGTTTGGCATCATGGATGTGGCCATCTAGTGTTTTTGGAGCCAGAAATGACCATATTTTAAAAAGAGGGTGCAGCTGGGAGGATACGAATAGCTACCAGTGACTTCATGATGCCTAGCAGTAAGCAAACGGCTGCTGTCAGTCAAAGCAGCCTAAATGATGCATTACTTTAAGCCTTAATGTAATTTTAAAAAGTTGGTTTCATAAAATTCACCCTCATGCTGTTGTAATGAACAGGGAAAATGAGCTATTCAGAAAAAATATTGTATTTTGTACCAGACTGTAAACATGTTGACTTCTGCTGTAAGGTTAGGCAATTTATTTTGGGGTTCTATTAGAATTGACTTTTATGACAGCCTCAAGTGGCCATTCCTGTAATTGCAGTTTTTGTCATTTCTGTGCTTGTTCCTTTTTTCTATAACCATAGACGTTTGCTGCTAAGTTTGTACAGTGAATTTAAATGCGAGGCTACTACAAGTAAACAGCTAGCTGAGCGGGCTAACTGGCTAGCCTTGCTCTGTCAGATGGTAACAAAATCCACCCACCACCACCTTTAGAGTTCACAATCGACATTTTAGTTCTCGATCACCTGATTCATTTTAATTTCAATTATCAGTCATTCTGAAACATACATGATATAATAAGTTACTTATTTAGCCTTAAAAGTGCTAGCAGATGGATTTTGTTGTCAGCAGACTGAGCCAGGCTAGCTGTTTCCCCGTTGTTAGTCTGTATGCTAAGCTAAGTTTGCAAGCTAAAATGAGATCAGTACCAGTCTTCAGTCTATAACCGGATTCAGTATATATCTTTGCAAATAACAGTAAAAACTATTATTTCATTGGTATTTGTCCAAATTGTGCTATAACACAGTGAATAATTGCTTTACACCAATCGTGCTTGTAGTGTTAAAATTTTTCTTTTCATTGACTTTTTCTCTCTTGTCTTTCCAAAGCCATGACCCATGAGGTTGAGCCTTTAAGAGATATTCGCTGTGAGTTCTGTGGTGAATATTTTGAGAACCGTAAAGGTCTCTCCAGCCACGCCCGCTCCCACCTGCGTCAGATGGGCATCACTGAGTGGTCTGTCAACGGCTCACCCATCGACACGCTGAGGGAGGTAATGCACAAGAAAGGTGTGGGCGCCTCCTCTCAGTCAGACCAGGGAGTGAAGAAGGAGACGAGCCAGGGAGCCAACAGTCCCTCATGGGAGAATACAGGGGGAACCAGCGGCTCAGAGGGTTTGGGCCTTTCAGGCTACCAGTCCTCCAAATTCCGCAAATCTCCTCTCAGTTTGCTGCAGTCAAGCTCAAGGCTCCATAAGCAGGGCCTGGGGTCTGTGGGCACCTCTGCAAACCCACCTACTGGAAAGTTCTTTAGGAACTCCTCGCTTGGTAAAAGGCCTATTTCTGAGGACGCCCAGTCAGTGGAGACAGGCCACTCACCATCACGCCAGCATAAGACTTTCTCGCCTCTGCCACATGATTTCTCCTTTAAAAGGAAACCCTCCCCTGACAAGCACGGACACCAGGGTAGGTGCTTGTCTTTTTATTATCCAGATAGTTATTCTTAAAAAAGAAACCTCCATTTTCTTTACCCTTTTCATGTACTTTTCAGATCCTAGTTGTGAACTGTGTGGCTTCTACTTTGAGAACCGTAAGGCTCTGGCCAGCCATGCTCGAGCCCACTTAAGACAGTTTGGCGTGACCGAGTGGTGTGTAAATGGATCCCCAATCGAGACGCTTAGCGCCTGGATGCGCAGCAGGCCGCAGAAGGTGTTGGAGATGCATCGTAGCTACATGCAGGGCAGCCGCTCCACCCTCAAGAAGGTGAGGAGAGGCAGTTAGCTATAAAACTTGTAATTCATTTCAGTGTAATAACGCAGGTCAGTGCAGGTGTTTTTATGAACAGAACAAGCTCTCAGACGTCTCTTGGCTTTATCTTTGGCCTCTGACACTTTAGCAAAGTCTATTGTTGCAAGTGTGAAGCTGAAGAACTCATGCCTCCCACAAAGCTGAGCAGCAATACAATACAAGATCATAACCCACTGTGCTACTTTTCCGACACGCACACTTTCTTCCCAGTGTCTTTGAATAGGCGTCAAGCTCAGAGATCTAACACGCCTCAGCTGGTGGCTAGACAGACATTTTGTGTCTTGGAAAGCTTCAGACGTGTTGTCTAACAGCTTTGAGCCTTACTGTAGATCCTGTGTCTTTACACCCAGCAAAAATCACTGTGAGGACAGATGCCAGAACAACTCAGCTATTGACTTGATAGTTGCCATAGTAACTAGGGTGCCTGGCAGCTTATGTTTCATCCTCTGATAAATTATGGCATGCTGTTGATAGAAGAAAACGTACGCTTTTTTTTTTCTTTCTTTTCTCCCTCCTGAATTAGGTTCTGGTGCATTTGCGTCACTGTCACACCTTTTCCCTGAGCTGTGGTGTGACACACATACACAGTGGATCACCTTTTTTTAAATGTCCTTGTAGTTGTATTGTAAAGGTTTTTTTTTCACAATTGAGGTAAGAACCAAACTAAGCCTCATGTATTGCACTGTGAGGTGTGTATCTGAGGATCAAGTAGTAGCTGATGGTAAAGGCTCACCACATAGACCATGAATGAAAATTGATCAGTAACTACACTGAAAATTGATTAATCATTAATTAATACATACATACATACATTAATGTTTCTGTTTAATTTTAAACAAAATATTTTTGGGGTTTACACTGAATAATACTTTTTTACATTAGGAAATTGACATGTACAGTTTTCACAATTTTCTCTCATTTTCTAGAAAAAAAACATTGATCAAGGGAAAAACCCGCAGGTTCTTTGATAATGTCAAACAATTCTTTTTTAAGTTGTAGGGCTGCAATTAAATGACAGAAAATTGTAAAAATTCTCTGATATTTTCCTACAGTCCATTGGTGACGTCTTCAGGTGTCTTGTTTTTCAGCCTACACTTATACAGAACAGAGAAAGGAGGCTGAAGCTAGTGAATGTTTGAAATTTTTGTCTGATTAATAATAAAGTAGTAGTTAGTTAATTAGCTATTAAAGCCGTTGACGGTAAATATTCTGTCAATTGACCAACAAATACATATTTTGCTAATAGTGTCAGGACTGAGCTGCAGGCCTAGTAAGCCTTTTATGTAGCTCAATATTCTTAGTTAAATTGCTGGAAATGTGTATTTGTTTAATAAGTAAATATAATGTGTAATAAAATTAGATGATGTATGAGTCAACAGAGTAATATTTGAATAATTTGAATAGTTTGTATAAACCACAACGCTCGAGCATTGCTGAAAGCCCTGCTGCACCCTCTCATAGTTTTTTTATTTCTAACCTTAACTCTCCTGGGTGAAGTTGGGTGTAGCTACTGTATGCTGGGAAGTGTGTGATGTCACCTGTGATGCTGATATATCTAAAATCAAAGGCTGGCAGTGCCTCTCCTTGTGTGCTGCATTAGACATGAAAATGTGACCTAATCTTCCTTGGCTGAACGTAACCTTTCCTATCAGGAAGGGTGTGTGTGTGGTTTACTCATTGCAAGGTCACTGTCTTGCTTCCTGTGACTGGCTCACCTGGACCTGGTGAACTCTCTATGGACTTTCCTCAGGAACCGTCCCGTCGGTCACTTGGCCAGCCTGCTCTTTGATGTGGATGTTTAACTGCTGTGTATAAACAGTTCCTGGTGTGTGAGACGAGCTCTGATTTCTCAGCCCCTTTCTTTGTCTCTTACATGTCTTTCCTTTAACGCCTTGCTCGTGGCCTCCTACTTTAAGACATTCAAAATAATCAGCTGAAACTTTATCATAAAATCATCCAACTCTTAACCACTGATAAGAATGATTAATGCAGTTAATGTAGCGGGAGAGACGTGTGAATCAGGCTTTTATGAGGAAACCTCAGGGAAAACAGCTGTGTGGGTGGACTGTAGGTGTGCAGGATCTCTGTAGTTTTGCAGATTTTTTCTGTAAAACTATCTTTTACATATTCCTCAGAGTAACAGTGCCTTGCTTTGTCTTGACTTAAAGACCACTTGCTAGCTCTCCTTGTAGTTTTTTGAAACAGTCCATGGCTTTCATTAGCAGATGAAAGACACCTATTTCAGTACATGTATCTCAGTTATTAATTTATCATAATTTTTTACTTACTATTATTACCAAAAAATTCTGCTGATTGTCTTGAGTTGTAATTGAAAGCAGCTTAGTAAAGCAGTTCATTGATCATGATGACTTAAAGCTAAAAACTAACAAAAAAGGACCTTTTTTCCCAGTTTCTAATCTGGCTCCTAATTAGTGCTTAATAATGACAGGTGCCGTTGAAAGCTTAACAGTAATGCATCCAGGTAGTAAAAACACCAACTGTGCTAAATTAATTGTAAAATAAATATACAGAATGTAAAAACTGCTTATCAGGATCAAGGCATTTCTGATTCAATGAAGATCAATTCCAGAAAAATTAGTCATGGACTTTTCACAGCTTTCTTATGTATTTTCTTAATTATCTACATTTATTTTGAAACATTATATATATTTTTTTTATGTAAAGTCCTTATTGCTTCCAAAATAATATGACATTTTGTGTTTTAACAAAAAAGGGGTTGCAAAACCTTTAAATTAGCAGCTTATAAAAGTCATATAGGCTAAGTATTTTATGGATAAGAAAATACTTGATTAAAGGGCATCTGAGAATGATCCTGTTATTATTGGCTGACAAAATTCTTTCTTCAGCAGATCAAGGGGAAATTTTGACATTTTTTGCTGTTTATTTTCTACATTGTTCAGAGTTAGATGAGAAGATTGTTAATATAGTTCTTTCTTTATTGTAAACCTGAAGCTTTAGCCAGCAGCTGCTTAGTGAAGCTTAGCAAGTATGTGGCTGTGTTAGCCAAAAATTAGTCAGACACATAAAGTGAAACCACAATGTGTAATTTGTACTCTGACATATAAACATGTGTTAGTTAGTAATCTTAAGATGTGCTGGTTTGCAGATTTTGTAAGGATTGGACAGGGAAAAGCTAACTGTTTCCCCCTGGCATATGCTAAGCTAAGCTAACCAAATGCTGACAGATGCTTTATGAACATGGTGTCAGTCTTCTTATCTAACTCTCAGTAAATAAGCATGTATAATTATGAAATATATAGTTGCTATTTTACACGTTATTTGGCCTTAAATGACCCTGTGTGTACCGCCAGTTATATTTGAAGGAGTATCAAGGGGACATGGCAGCTTAAGTGTCTCTTAGTGCTGTAATGCTGATTAGGAAACTCATCTCTTTTCCTCTTCCAGAAGAGCAGCTCACCTCTTACTGCCTCAACGGATTCTGATCATATCCTCCCCATCTCATCACAGAAAACCTCCTCCTCCTCCTCCTCCTCCTCCTCCTCCCAGTGGTCCTCGTCTTTGGCTGTGAGCCTGGTGCGACCGCTGAGCCGCGAGGTCAGCCAGGGCTCTTCCAAGTCCGCGGAGGGTGAAGCCAATCTCCTGGCCGCCCCCATCAGGCCCGGCTGCAGCAGTCCCGGCCACTCGCGTCCCGCTGGCGACCTCCCACTTCAAGCACAGGTGGCACGCAGCGAGCTTAACGTCCGCCTGCCCAGAGGTATGTATGGATACAGCATATGCTCCTGCTTCATGAGCTCAGTTTAGGTACAGACGCCTGCATGTATCATAAACCCACTCCTGTGTGTGTTGTACATTATCTTTGAGGTGGTGCTAGGCTTTCTAACCCTCTGAGGAAAAACATGTAAATCCTTTGACTCTAAAATTCCCAAGCCACTGAAATTCTCTGAGGCTAATAGACTATTTTTAATCCTGCTTTAATCTTTACAGTGGATAGTCATTTCGGTTAGTCACTCTATTAATTAGCTCTGGACTACAAGAAACTGTATGGACTACAAGTCACTGGATGGTTGCCATGAAATTTCGAACACACATTAATGCTTCCCATATGATAAATCCCTTTTGACTTTTTCTTGAGCACCACTAGTTTGATATTTGATGTTTATTTTTGATATTTTTCATATATTTGATGAGTTGAATTTCTTGACTCTCTTGGATAGAAGAATTGAACTGCACATTAAACTTATCTCCCTCTAACTTAGATCACAAACTTATCAATCACTCCAGAAGTGATGATTCTCCTTCAGGATGAATTAAAATAATGTTGGTGTTTCTTCTCTTTTCCATTTCTTTCATTTATTGCCAGCATCAGCTCACTAAAGGCATTCCCATCAGCCTTAGCTTTACTTTTTTAAGTGTTAATCAACAAACCTTAGCATGCTAACACGCTTAACTAAAATGGTAGCTGTGGAAAACTTAATATTGACTGTACGTCTGCATGTAACATTGTCACTGTGAGCATTTAGCAGCCTTACAAAGCTGCTAGGATGACTGCAGACTTTAAAAAAAAGGCGTCTGACCACAGCTACACAATAGCAGGATTAACTGTGGGATACTTTAGATGTAAGACAAATAAAAAGGGTCTGTTATGCTAAAAGAAAAACAAAAACACTGAAAGGGAGGAATTTCATCAGGGGAAATAAATGAAATGGTAGGAAGAGAGCCACAGTGGTGTGGAAAGTTTGTTTTTCAGTAACATTGAGTTTCCTTTTTTCCTTTATTTTGTTTGAGTTCTGTGAAATTGACTTGCATTATTTATTTATTTATAAAGTAATGAAAAAGGCTTCATTTTACATCAAATGTATTCAAGGTTTGTACAAATTAACCTTGCAAGCACATAATTAGATGAGAAGAGAGAGAAGTGATGCAGTTCATACATCTGCTTAGCTTAGAAAAAAACACTCCACCTCATTGGCTTTCAACAAAATGACTCTATTAGCATAATAATAGCATCGCAGGACTGCTGCACACACACAGAAATATTCTGGTAGCTCCTCTCTGGACTAACCCTGTTTGTCACCACTTCCTCTTCTTGCTCAGGTTTTGAGCGTCGGCCCTTGAAGCACCCATCTTGCCCAGATGGAACAGAGAGGGACAGCGGCCCTCCAAAGCCCCCCCGCACAGGCACCGTCCCCGCCCTGGTGCCCAAACCACCCTCGTACCCACTGGTCAAACTGGTGGGCAAGTTTTATACCCTGAAGTGCCGGTGAGTGAAACATATGTGTGTGTTAGAGCCGGGCTTCCCACATCCCAAAAAAGCAAGAAAGAAAATGTTCCAGACCTTTAACATAAGATATTTTGAGCTGGTGGCATTAATAGACCTGTCTGGCTAAATTTGAAATAGTCCCATAATCCTCAAGCAGCAATCCCCATCCCCACCCCCTGCCGAGCACTACTCCACTTTTTTTTTTTTTTCTCATTAATGCACAATATAGAGAATAGTGAACCATTTGGGATTTTCAGGCTGCATGAATGAATGCTTCTCATAGGCCTATAACTGCAGAAAGGTTTAACAAAATTGGCTGCACACCATCAGTATGTGTTTTATTGTTTTGTGTGGAAACTACTGCGGAGCCACAGTTAAGGCTTCAGATGAACTTTTTCCACTGGTAGCCCTGGTGCTCCCAGCTGAATATTTTAGGAGCACAAGAACAACATTTAGGAGCTCTACTTAAATGGACATACAACACATTCACATTTACATTCCTCCATTTTAACTGTATTCCCAAAGAATGCTGTGAAATGAAAGGGAAATAACAACCAAGTGACAGTGTGCTGTCTTAATTTCATGGAAAAAGTTACACAGTGAAGTAATGTTTTAACTTTTTTTTTACAGGGGGTTGCAGCAATTAAAAAATTAAATGAACTTAAGTTAGCGTTGAAACTCTGTTTCCTCCTTTCTCATGGGGATGTAGACTGTATGTAGTTGTGCTTTTGGTGTGAAAGAGGATTTGCTTTGTATTTTTTTTCCAGTGCACAGTGTTACTCTGTAACTCTTTGGTTTATCAGTCAAGTGTATGAATTACAGACTGCATTCTTTGCTAACAGATGGATTGACACTTGACTCACATTAACAGGTCCAGTGTAAGTTGAATTTACATGGGGAAGTTTGTGTTCTATATGTCTCCTGTATGAATGGCTATAACCTCACTATGCTGTATATTCATACACTCTGAGTCACCTCTCAGCTGTAATCAGACACTGTTGAAATCCCTCTTCTTGTCCTTGGGGCCAATTGGGTCTCACTGTCGCTGCATCAAAAACAACTGTGTATGTGTTGAGGAAGCTGGTCTGAAGATCAGTCGTTGAATGTGGTTTTCCATAGAGTGCCTGAGTGCTGCCTTTTCCCGTGGACCCTATGTTACCTCATTTAGACAAAAATGACTATCATAGTGAGTAGAAGGAGATGATCCCCTTTTATTTGTGCCAGCGGTTTATTACGATGTTTGTCAGTTTACAACATAATTTTTTAGATCAATGAAGTCACAGTTTGTGGTAAAGTTAATGAAGTTACAGTTTTTCTTGATACTGTTCAGTGAAGTCCATTGCATAATATACCAACACCAACATTACTGTCACCTTCTTCACTTCACTTTGCTCATTCAGAATGAGATGAAAAGTACTGAAAGAGGTAAAAATCATTCCAAGCTTGTGAAAAAAAGGAGAGTTGATTGGTTCCATACAGAACGTTATCATTGTGTCACTTACATGTCTTTTCTGTGCGTATTGCAAATTTCTAGATGTGCAAAATTATCTTTTGATTTGACAAACACTATCTGTGAAATTGACAGCCCCAAAAATGCAGTTGTCCGTAAAAAAAAAAAAAAAAAAAATGCAATAAAAGTTAAACATTTTAGATGAAATGCCTTTATTCCGATTGCAATTTGAAGCCCTGACTGTAAATGTTAAGTACCTTTCTTGTTATTCGGTGTAAGTCCCAGCTTGAACGTGTTCCTCTGTCTCCATCAGGTTCTGTGAGGTGGAGTTTCATGGTCCGCTGTCGGTGCAGGAGGACTGGATCAGGCACCTGCAGCAGCACATCCTCAAGATGAACTACAACAAGCCTGCTGCCCCCAAAGCAGCCTCCGCTGGAACCCCTGCCGCAGCCGATGACCCGGCCCAGCCGGTCCAGACCTCTGCCCCAGCCTCCACCTCTACCTCTAGTACCACCTCTACCACACCTGCCCTCACCTCCACCCCGGCCCGCACCACAGCTCCCAGCAGCCGCTCCCCTACGCCTCCAGCTGAGCGTGCTCCGCGTGTCACTGCCACAGAGATAGTAAAGGTCTCAGAGGAGCAGCCCACTCCATCTCCAGCTTCTATTGCCCTCCCTACCTAAACAGCGTAAGCTCACATTCACCTCTGTCATTTGGCCCCTTCAGTTTTCTCCTGCCTTTACAATTTTTTTTCCATCCATCCGTCTTTCCTTCCTTTGGCCTTCACAAAGTGTTGTTTAAGAGGAGGGTTTCCCCTCCGAAGAGCCCTCTGAGCACCTTTGAAGCAGCTTTTTAGACTGTTACTAAGTCCCGTTGCCATGGGAACGAAGCTCTCCTGGCTTATCTCTGCGCCGAAGATTGGTGATTGTGGAAACAGTCCAAGGTTATGAGGAGAGATGAACCAGTGTTTTGTGTTTGCCTTGTTCATATTGAATGTCCAGGTGATGACGTGGACCGTTGCTGTACCTCTTCTCTTAAGGGTTTGTGTAGCCCTTTAGCAAACTTAGCAACCCCCTCCCCTATTAACTAAAGTTTGCCCCCCCCCTTCTCTGTAAGAACAGTGCATTACAAAGACCTTTGAGACTTTGACCATTTCTATCAGCACGCTGATAGCGCTGGCCTCAGCCTCTCACCCAAAGGTCCTGACTGAGATTAAACGACACTAACAATCATGCTTGTCTTGCTGTCGAGACTTCAAACATGTAGTAACACGTAGTGTTAAAAGAGGCACTTTTAATGTTGACAATGTCACTGAGCACTTACTGAAAAGCCCATTTTAGTGGGCAAAATTTGACCAAGAGTAATTCTGATTGGTTAAAGGAGCAAGAAGTGGAAGCACACCCAAAAAGGGAAGATCCCCCCCAGTTAACTTACTGTAATGTAATGCTAACCCCAAATTATACATTTTGTTTGAATGTAGCTTAAAGCACCTATTAATACCATTTATGCACAGTCACACACAGTCAAACATACGGCCCATGTTACGTACCATTGATAGTTTGAGCTTTTCTGATGTCACCACTCCACAGTCTGCTGTTTTCAGCAGGTAGGGCTGCTGTCGTGTTGAAGGCACGACTTCGCTTTTTAATTTCCCTTCCTGGATCGGAGAAGCAAGGCCGTAGAAAAGCTCCAAGGTTACATGTTTCAAGTTGTTCCATTCAGCGTCGCCTTTTTCTTCCTGCCTTTTTTCAACCCAAATTATTATTTATTTATTATTATGCATCTGAATGTGGTAAGCTAGGTCATTTTGAAGCTAAAATAGAACTTTTGGAATGTTTGAAAATAGGTCAGAGGTGCACTTTTACACTGGTGCACAATGTGTGTGTGTGTTAGTTTGTATGTTTGTGTACCTACATAGCAAATGTGCATTTGTTTCCCATTTTAAAGAGACAGACAAAAGTAAAACTACTTGGTAGAAAGACACCTTCTCAGCTCAAAGTGAACTGAATGTGAGAACCTGTCTGTTCAAGTCTGATTGGGACTTATATGCATCCGTCGTCGTGTTAGGATGTGCCAAAGAGTCTGTTTACTTCTTTGTCTTGCCTCTGTAAAAGCTGTTTACATTGGACCTGATGGTGGAGGAAACTCTGCACAGCTATCGAGTTCCCCAAGGCTCCATACTGAACAATGGACTGCATCCACTACATGCACCGCTGAGTTTGAAAGAGTCGGGCTCCTCGAGCGGCTTCATGGGACTCATGTTGTTACTGTAGGGTTAGATAATTCCAATTAAACACGAACACAAACCAAACTCCGTTTCAAGCAGGGCTCTTGGGAACTGTCGGCCCTCGGTCCAAATACAGAAACATGTCTGACCTTGGGGCCCCTGAGGCTGAAGTCTGTTTCTGTCTGCGTTGCTTCAGAGTGCGTTTATATCAACCCACAACTGAAGCAATAACCAGAGGGTCCATGTAGGCTGACGAGCTTTTAAAGCACGTTTCAGCGTTGCCCATGTTTGAAACATGACTGTTTGATCCAAACAAAACCCAAACCCTTTTATGGAGTATAGATACATACTATATAACTACATGTACTTAAGAAACTGTTGATGCTAGTAGAGCTATCAGCAGTTCTGTTAGCAAGGTAGTTAAAAAAAAATAAGTGATCTTAATTCCTCTATCGTGGTTTGATTTAAACCTTTGATGCTATGTATTTTTTATTGCTCTGTGCATTTCTGTATTTGCAGTCCTGCAAGGTGAATCTTAGAGTATTTTTTATTTTTATCTGTTAGTCTCTCCAAGCTGAAACTTTGGTGCTGGTGAGAATGTTGCAGGTTCGGGAGCTGGCGAGTGACTGAACGTGAGGGAAAAAAACAAACATTTTAGTGTGACTGTCATGTCCTTGTGTCAAAGGACTCTAATAAGCAGCTCTTAAATGGGAACATTTTGCACGGTGGGATATGATCCTCTCTCTACATTCATGGAGTAAATGCATGCTGCAGCCTGTTGCAGGTCTGTAGCTGCGTTACTGAGTGAGATGTGACTGTAGAGGCCGCTGCATTAGAGTTCTCTTTTAAGATTACCTGACGAAGCCGCAGCTGGTCTAACTGGCTGTTTTGTGTGAGTGTGTGTATGCCTGCGTATGTGTGTGTGAATGAGTGTGTAAAAAGACAGGGAGATGACAGTGATGGACAAGAAGAAAAAGATGCAGTTGAGGAAAAAAACTGTACTGTACACAAAGGGTTAAGTTTTAAGTGAATCAACTCCAGAACAAACAATAAATGTGATTTCAATTTCACACAGTGTTTTTGTTCTTATTGTGACATGACAGCACCTCACCCACCATTGCACTCTGCTAGAGGTAGTGTGTGCAAACTCTTTGGTTGTGTTGGTTTTGGCCACTAGAGGGAGCTAGAATATTAGCTTTACTTTCAATACATGGTTAACTTGAAGCACATCTGACTTGAATACAAGCTTACATGGCAGAGGAAAGAGAGAATAGTTTGGAAGACAATAGACAACAATGTGGGAATAATCTTTGTCTTACCACACAACAGCATCCATTGAAAACAAAATAATACAGTTAATTGAATTGAAAGATTCATAAAAGAAAAGGGATAAAGAGATTCAGACTTCATTCTTGAACTTGGGAACAGAAGTTAACCAAACAATCTTATTTTGTTGCTGCTATGCAGCTTTTTGATCATTTCAAGCCAACAATGATGAGAAGTTTCAAAAGTTCTCAGAATAAAACTGAAATTTAAGCATCTAAAATTCCAGAACTAGTAAAACTAGTTTGCTAATAAAAATCATACAATATGACTGAAAGCACCAGAGTAGCCACATAATGGACAATGTGGTGAGAAGAAACCTTTAAGAAACCTTTACAAGTAAAGTAAATTTCAGATGATAAAACACTTTTTTATTTCACCTTTTGCTGCTACAGCATCTTGAGAATTTTACTAGACATTTAATATTCATTCCTGTTTTTCTTTATTACTAAATTAAGAACATATGATCATCTTAGCAAACAAAAGCATTTTTATTTACATACATACTCCAAAAATGATATAAGCTGCAATTTATTTTAACAGTCTTACCAAATATATATTTTACCAAACTTATATTCTTACCACCAAATATGGACAAGGTTGGTCACAAGCTGCTTAAGTTCTTTTAGCAGCTAAAGAACCAGATACATTTTATACATTTTCACAGGAGTTGAATATTGTACTTTCATTCAACAGATGGTCACAACACAAATGTTAATTAATGCTAGAGTTGCTTTGTGACTGCTGAATGTGTAAAATAAGCAAAAAAAAAAAATAAAAAATCAACTAATGCATAATTTAACAGTCTAATGAGATACAATTTCTTATCAAAAATCGAATCTTATTTTTTTTAAAAAGTCAGATAGCCACCAATCACAGGTTCCATACATGTAAAATTACTGACACTATATTTGATCTAGTAATTGAAAAAGTCTGCAAATATTCATGTGACGTTTGTGTTGCTGGAAAGAAAAAGCTCTTGTTTTACCTACATTTACTTAAGGTGCTCAGACCTCATAGACCAGCAACTGCCATGTCCTCAGCATACTTTCTGTTAGCAGAAATAACAAAGGTACCTTGTGTTGCACCTGTGTTCACAGTAATCATCTCTGCCCCCCCCCCCCCTTTACTAACACTCACTGTGGTCTGTTGGACAGGAAATCACAGATGCACAAGATGAGAGCACCTTTGGCTCTCAAGTCCTAGAGCTTCTTTATTTGACTTAAATGCCAAGCCACAAACAATGAGGACAGTTCTAACATAATGTGTGGTGTGTTGGACATGTTTGCTCTGAATACGGTTGAATCAGGATCACAGTGTGTGGTCTTAACGGACGACTTGAGTGTAACTTTATCCATCTATTTTTTCAATCTTCATTCTCTGTTCTTCATCTGCTGCTCAGACAGGCAGATAAGCAGGCCTTTATACACATCATCCCAGTTTCTGCATTCTGTCGGCAGCTTCTTTTCACCACCTCAGATAAGAAAAGTAATGATTCAGTCTCAGTCGAAGCAGGAGAAAAGGTACGCTGACTTTCCTGTTGTCACTTCACTGACCCCGGCATGGTCATGTACAGATGAGGAGAGTTTTGTTTATAGGCCATTTTTTATGACAAATAGAGGATAATAGAGGTATAAACAGATGAAGTTGTTCTTTGAACTTGTATTTACTTTTTTTGGCCATTTGGGGTTAACAGTAACCTGTCAACACATCTAGCGGTTACAGATTATGAATCATTTGACTTGTTTCTGGCCACCTGAGGTATGTCTGTACAATATTCACTGTCATGAAGCTGTTTTTATAAACTTTTCCTTGAACCCCCTGACTCTTTTGCGACTGAATACTCCACTATGTTTCCCTGCTGGTTACTATTTTTGTCCATCTCTTTTTTAGACACAGGTACTGTGCAGTGGGTTTTTAGAGTTTTTTTCACTGACAGTGGCCAAAAAAACTAAGAGTTTTGAACCAAAACAGTGAAGCTGATGGATGGACAAAGAAAAAAGTTAGCTTAGCCAAAAAGCTTTGTAAAAGGTGCAATTAAAAGTTCTAAAACGGCAAGATAAAAAGCAGAAACTGCACCTGAATTTAGTCTTGCCGCCATCCTCCTCACAATAAATACCTTTGTGAAGCAATAAATTGCATCCAGCTTCCTGCTACACTTGGATCGTTCCCTGGAAGACCTGTTCCGTAAGCCTGTCAAACATCATCTGTGATCTGTGCTGGATCTCCTTCACAGTGTCAAAAGTGCATCCATTTAACTTTAGCCTAATGTTGTCATGTTGTTGGAGAACTCAACTGACATTGCATCATGGTTCAAGTCGTTTGCACAGAAAGATTTCACTCCCAGACACCTCAGAACGTCTAAGTATTCAGACTGTTAACTTGTCCTGTCAGACTCTTACATGCTGCCGTTTCTCCTCAGCAAACAGTAGCCTGGGCATGAACTTAGTAGTGGCTCTGCAAATGTTCAAACTGGCTCCTTAAACTGATACAAATGATTCAGTGACCATGTCAGATGTTTCTTGGAATGGGATCTGATGATCTCATTCAATTTTCAATCCCAGCCCATTCAATTTCTTAAACATATTTTTGGTGTTATGCTCATGGAGGGTTATCCTGACCTCTCATGGTCCTTTAGTGATTTTATGCCCCCATAAAAATGTGAATGACTCTCAAAACAACTCACCTTGCTCATTATTTCATTGCTTTTGGTTTTTATGAAGCATTTCAAAGGTCTGTGTTGCAGGTTTTCCAAAGTTTTATCAAAAAATAATTTGATGTTTGCTCTCAGCTTAAATTTTAGGCCCATAATAAAATGACAAATGACAACACACACCAGTGTGCAATGTGTGTAACTCATTTGCTGATGATGGTAAAACAATGAAACTTGGAATATGTACTTACCAAAGTAATTACTTTTACATGCTACATACAGATAACTGTGTAGCTCTTTATTTGTCTGTAACAGAAACAGTTTTGGAACTTTTTGATCCCTCCTTTTAGAGCTAATGGGATCTGCAAAGTTGGGTAATATTTCTCTGTAGATAAACATGTGAAGCCACATAGTCATTATTTATTTATTGCTCTTAAATAGAATCTTGAATTTAGCCGCTTTATGTTTAGTTTAATGCGGCATTTGCTCATAAACGCAGCGAGGCGACAAATGAACCATCATGACAGAAAGACTTTAATGACTTTGCTTCATGTTTTATGACACTAATTCTCTTATCCTGAAACCCAAGAAGCCACTTCCGGGATCAATTCTTATTAACCTGACTTGTGTCTTCAAGTAAAAGCAATAATCCTGATCAATGAAGGACTTAATGAGATCTCCAAAATTGGCTCCACAGCAGATCCATGCATTAGCAGTGAATTCCAAGACCTTGTATCTCTCACTGTTTATAGATTGATGTCAGTAGACAAACAATATAGTGCATTAATATAGTTTTCTGTCAAAATACATTTGAATTGGATTTGCAGGATGTTCCAGTAAGCCAGGGGCCTCTGGAACATTTTCCAGTTGTTTTACTTGGACATGCTGCTCCCACACTCATCCAAATAACAATGCTGTCTTTTGATCCTGAAAACATCTGTGTGGGTCACATTGTTTTTATTCCCTTTACTTTTGTCAGTGATGGGAAACTCACAGGGACCACAGTAAGAGGACTGGTGAGGAGGCTTGACAAGAACTGTAGGGTTCAAAACCTGCACCACAGATACTGTAGACTCATTGCTGCAAATCCAAGTTAAAAAAACAACTGTTGTGTAACAGAGAGAAAGCTTTTCCAGCTTCCTTTTTGAGTTTTAGTGATTACAGTTTATCTTCAAAATTACTTGGTTCATTCAAAACCCCAAACCTTTTTGTAAATATTTTCATTAAGAACCATGTGGAAAACATTTTGAAGATTTTCTTTATTTTAATTTCTCGCTCCAGCTTCGAGGGTTGACACAAAGACACACGCAACAGCTTTTCCTGCCATTGTCACAAACAACTACTCTCAGATGCAGATGACAAATTAAAGGATTAAGCCTTAAGGGATAATAGTTGAAAGTGCCTCATATCTTAATGAGAAAGGGTCACTCCCGCAGTAATGAGTTGTTTATATTGGACTAAAACAAAAAGAGAAAAATCGGGTGATGCTGGTGCAGCTGTGGATGTTACACCGCCTGCCAACACACAAACACCTTGAACACACAAATACTGAGCGGCTGCGCTTTGAATCCAAATAAGAAACAAGGCTGTCTTGTAAGAATGTTGAAAAACCTCAAATCTCTGCTTTTTAACCAATGAGACCCGAATGGTAATGATTACAAAGGAGTTATTTATTCTGTATTGTAAATAACTCTCTAGAATTCAAATTACACAGTATTATTTGCGTCAAAATTGTCAAAAAAGGAATGTGAAGACACATTATGCTGAAGCTTTTCTCTGTTGTCATGAAACACATGCAATAAACATTCAGAAATTCACCAGCATAATGCATAAACAAGTCAGTTCCTGAGCAGAGCAGCCACTCCTCTGAGAATTAGTATTTTTATGGTTTACGGCTGCAGCTATTTTGTAATGGAAAAAAATAAATTCAGGACATGAATTTAGATGAGAGCAGGAATTGAACCAAGAAAAGAAGATGTTTGAAGTCTTATCAAAAGATGCTCTGCTGGCAGGACCAAACTGGTCATCTTTTGATGAACTATAGCTTCCTGATTGTCATGATGTGCATCAGAGTGTAACAGAATAAGCTGCTCCAGCTGTAGCCTCAAGGTCCTCGGTGTCTTATCATAAACCCAGCAGGCAGCATTGCTGCACATCTACCACTAGGTCAATGCTTGAGATATCTGAATGGTAAGAGCCTGAAAATAAAGCAAAACTTGTGAGATGTGTCACAGTCTTTGGAGATATCATCCCTGCTCTTTTCCAACAGGACAACACTATATACTGTATACTGCTATATTATCATCTTTTTCTGCTTCTGCCACATTGTTTTTCACTTTTTTTATGTCACCTGTGTCTGTAACAGAGGTGCCTAGATGTTTTCGTTTTGTCCTTTACCCACGCCACTTTCAGGCTTTCGATAGTCTCTGCTGGGAATTTGTATCAATGCTCTCATTTGCAGTTTCATGTGCTTTTGCATAGATTGATAATTGAGTAAGTGAATAAACTTGATTTATATAACACTTTTCAAAACAACAGTTACAGAATTTCTGTGGGTTAATAATATAGATGCATAATTGTACACAATATTAAATGAGAAAGTAAACATACAAAATGTAAAATGGAAACAGATACTCAATAAAACAAGCAGTATAACAGTAATTTCAGTTTTTTTAAACGTTGTATAGACTCAGCTGACCTGACAAGAGGAGGGTCCTTCTATAGCGTTGGAGCTAAAACAATGAAAGCATGAATCCCTTTTTGTTTTACGACATTTAAGAGCAAAAGGTCAGAAAACCCAAGGATGCAAAGTGTTGAGTTATAAGTTTAGAAATACACAGTCAGTGGATGCCATGCTTTGAGGGCTTTGAATGTAATCATGAGGATCTTTGACTGTATCCTGAAGCCTGCAGATTCACTTAAACAAGTTAACAATCTGCTTCGGTAATCCAGGATGGAAAATATAAAAGCATTGTGATTTTCTTGATAATGTTCTAGTGCAATACTGAACAGATTTCTGTGTTGCTAAATATAACACCACCCATTTTTTAAACGTAATGGTCAAAACTCAGGTTTTGATTAAACAGAAAACCAAAAATTTCCAGCAGATGGTTTGATATTCCCTGCAAGATGCCTAAGATATTGATTTAGCCTCTTTTAAACCTTATTTGGACTCATGACCAAGATTTTTGTTTTGTCCATATTTAGCTTCAAAACATTTATTGACATCCAATATGTGCCATTTTGATAGCAGTAAGGTAACAGTAAAGAGCATCCAGATTTTAAAGGTCAGCACATTTTAAATGATACATATAACTAGGTGTTATTGACCTTACAATGTAGGCAACAATCTGTCAAATAAAATTATCAATGAAGAGTATATACAAGCTGAACAGGATGGGACCAAGGATTGAACCTTGTAGAATCTCACAGGACAGATAAGGTGACAACAAGACAAAATCATCGACCTGAAAGATCTTTCTGTAAGATATGAGGAAAACTATCTGAAGGGAAGTACATCTATGCTGACCTAGGGCTTTAATATACTAGCAAGATGGTATGAACAGCAGTGTCGGAGCTGGCAGACAAATGTACTAAAATTGAGTAACAGACAGAATTTGTATTCTTAAAATGACTGACTTTTAACAAAATAGTTTATATAATATGCAGCAAGCAAAAACCATTCTGAAATAGTGTAATTAGCTTCTGCTATTTCAAGCAGTTGTTCAGCAGCAGATTTTTCAATATTTTTTTACACTAAGGGTGATTATATTTTACATTTGTCTCATACAATTATACTGAGTGCAGTGTGGTGAAATTGGCCCTCTGCATTTACCCATCTGAACCCATTTGCTGATATCATTCAGCTTGTTACTTGAAATTAAATCCCTCTTCTTCCTGCTGTTTCAGCGCTGGATCTGGTGGTTGCAAAAATCTCAGCAATTTTAAGCTGTGAATTTTGATCAACCTCTACCACAAAGAACCAATCAGAGACCAAAATAAAAGTACTCCCTTAACCATACATGTATATAAATAAACACAATCCTCAGTCCCATGCTACCTCATAACATCATCAAAACACATCTTCTGTTTTCACTGTTTGATACAGAAACCCTCAGCCATCCCAGGAGTCATTTTATCTAACCAAGCTAGAATATATTCTACTTGAAATAGAAGACAACACAGTAAACTGCAAAATCATAACAAAATCAAGCCTCCTTTCTGCTGAGACCAACACAATTTTAACATGCTCCTAAGCCAATATGATGCCCACAGGCAGTCAGAAAAGGGTTAAACATGCCTCCAAAACATTCATCTCACTAGGTGGCTAACATTTGCTTAAGCATCTATTCACAAAAGCAGCTGCTATAAAAGCCCCCTACACGCAGCACAGCTAGTATAAACTACATAACTATCTCAGCCACTGGTAAAGTATTGGTACAGCTAAAATAATATCAAATTAGCTGAAGACAAGTCTCAGTCTCACTGAAAAACCTTAATAGGTACTTCATATCTTGCATCTTTTCAGACACAATTATATATTTTTCTTATACTCAGACTAATAATCAAGGGAGTTAGAACAACTGGTCTCTCAACAAAAGGTTCTTAGGTAAGCTGAATACAACACCAAGCATCCCTTTTGCAAATAGAGGTTGGTGTGTGTCACTAGCTAATCAGCCACACTTACACAGAGCAAAACCCCCTGAGGGAGAACTGTTGACCAAAATTCGCTTAATGGGAAAACAGATCCCGGATGAGCACCCACTACTGTTACGAGAATGACAAAGCTTTGGCTCTTTATTAGCATCTCAGCTGTGGTCACACTTTCACAAACAGGGTGTGTGTGTGAATGGGCTGTGGGTTGTATGTCTCACTATATTCTTGTTCTAGCTCTGTTGCTTCTGATTGGTCCCAAAGAAACCAACTTAGAGGTGGTTCACAGATTCAGACATGTGCAGGATCTCTCTCTGTCCAACAAAGGCAACCTCCTGCTACACATGAGCATGTATCACACTTGGGACTCTAAGTTAAAAACTGTAAGCCCTGCCCACTTCCATTCAACCAGAAAGAAAGACAGAAATGATCATGTAACTGTAGGTATATGAGCCTAATGCTTTGTAATTTTTCAGTATCACTAGAGTGAGTGAAGTCTTTAAAACATTAGCCTTTCAAAAAAATGATATATGACAATAAATGATGAATGATGATAAATTTGTATAAGTTTTAATGGTATATGAAATAGTTCTCTAGGTCAAATTGGATTAAAGAGTAAGAAGTTTAATAAAATGTCAAATGCTGAGGGATAAAAAGTAGTAAAAGCCCCTCATTGTCCAATCATGTGTGTGTGACCATCCTCTCTTTTTTCTCTCTACATCCATGTTTGGTGTAAGGGTGAAAGATAATCTCGTCTTTAAACTGTTTTCTGTTCGCACGCAACCAATGACCCACATTGAGGGAATTAAGTGCCTAAACTGATTGATCCAAATATTTTAATAGGTTAATCTATATCAGGACACACTTGGACCCCTTGGGACCTCCTTCATCTTGATTCTTCCACATTTTGCTGACATTTGTTTTCAATCTTCAAAAGGGGTAATTCACAGGGCAACTGGAGGGCAAAAACAGGAAAGGTTCGTATCTTTCTGCATAAATCGAATCCCTGGACCCCTGAGGTGCCATATGAAATTGCCAACTGGCCCTTTTGTCATCCCACAAAGTTACACACAAACAACCCAAGATACCCAGAACACACACAAAGTTGAGCAAAGGGACGGAAACATCAGTATTTCAGACTGTTTGGCAAACAGTTTTAAAGTAAATAGCCTGAAAATAGCCAAACAATCCTTCACAGTCTGACAGTCTAGAATAAAATTTAGAGACAATTTCACCATAAGATCTCCAGCAGTTTCTAATTTTGCAAAATACAGAAGAAATGATTCTTCACTTGTTAAAAAGATGTGTCCCATTTGTTTAAAATTCATCAGTCTCACATGTTAGTTAAAGCCGCTGTCACGAGGTTGTAAGAGGCTTGTTGACAGATGAATGTGAAGGGTAATGGTGGAAAAAGTGCTGTTTCAGAACTGTTAGGACCACCCTCAGACTCCCCTGAGTCATGTAAGCACACACCCTGGAATCTGACGTGGGCTGGCTTTCAACATTCAGATGCTTTTCTCTCTGCAAGGCTGCAAATCCCAACAATGATTTGATTTATGACAAATAACTACTAGTCCAGAGTTCAACTATTAGATGCTTTGATACATAAAAAAAAAACATCCATCTTTCCCTCAACATGAATCGTAACAACTGTGGCAATCACTTCACTTTCCAATAACAATTACAAGTAAAAACCTGCAAAACCACTGACTTTCCAATCAGCCTCAGCTGTACTTTGCAAATGTTAGCCTGCTAACATATTAAATTAATGAGGTGAACATGTTTAACATCATACTTGGTGAACATCATCATGTTAGCATTGTCACTGTGAGCATACTGATGTTAGCTTTCTCAAAACACTGTATTTAAGCTCACAGAGCTGCTAGCATAGCTCTAAGGCTTGTCCTTTTTACACTACTACACTTATTTTACCACCCATTATTTCAGTTAAGTATCTGAATTCTGTGTGTAAAATTAATGCACAGTAAAACAGTAGTACCATCAAAAATTCCCAAAATTAAACAGGAAAAGTAGTATTTTCAATGGCGCCTACAGTCTCTGCTAACAGCCTCACATTGTTGTATGTTGTAATTAAACACCTGTGAGTGATGATGCATGATGGGGATTTGTATTTTTCCAAAATCTCCCCGCTCATTAAACAGCTAACTTTGGGCTAAAATAAAGGTCTTTTGAGAACAGTTACTACCATTATTTTTAACATTTTCGTTGCAGAGATCTTAACCACACTCACTGAATATTTATTTCAGACACAGCCTCAGTTTTATTTGTTTAAGATGCAGATACATGTTGGAATACATTTCACACAGAACATGTTTTATTATGCTTTTCATTTCTGTAGTTTATAGGCACATTTTTAACTGGTGATGCAAAACAATTTTGAAGTGATGACAAGAAACATTTTTCATACCCCTTTCTTGACTTCTTTAACCCTCATATTAAAACGGTGTTTGAGTTTGGCTGTACATA
Source organism: Acanthurus leucopareius (assembly GCA_029814765.1). Classification (NCBI taxonomy): domain Eukaryota; kingdom Metazoa; phylum Chordata; class Actinopteri; order Acanthuriformes; family Acanthuridae; genus Acanthurus; species Acanthurus leucopareius. The sequence continues at coordinate 3,495,281 of JAQMCX010000022.1, forward strand.
TTGTGTGCCAGGAAAACTTGTTTTATTAATGTCTCAACATTTGCTTGCCATATGTAGTCTACATGAAAGAAATGTGGGTTTGATAGAGGAAAAAAACCCCCAACATTTCCATTTTTTTCAGTTATTCCATGTCTCTGTGCTGTCTTGGGACATATTTTGCTGACACTGTGAGGCCACATCCTATCAGACAGCAGTTCGAAGCTCAGTAGGTTATGGTATGTATGTGTGGGCGGATGGAATGAGACAGATTGAATCCAGGGTTATGTCCAGATTAAAGTGCATACAGTATATTTAGCATTTAAACCAAATTTATTCTCACAAAACAAGAAAAATCAAAAAAGCAAAACATCTCTGGTTTACTCCAAATCAAATTATTTTTTTAATTAATAAGTTTTAAGCTTAATGTCATGGCAATATTATTAATTCTATTTGGATATTTGGTAGATCTATTAGTTTAGTCTGGACTACAAAGAACTCAACATAATGGGTTACCATATTTGCACATAAATTCATAGCCCCTTTATAATGAAGCCTAATAGACTTTGTGTAACACAGCACAAACAGACAAACAGACTCAAATGCAGATAAAACACAAAACCAAGGCAAGATTCAAGAGGCAGTCTCTTTACTGATCAAGCATGTAGTTATATACAGAAAGGTCCAATGAAAGGCAAACTATACCAGAAGGGGGCAGGGAACAGTCCACAACCCAAAGAACAATGCAAAGCTCCAAAACCACAAGAAACAATACTGAGAAGGCTGGACAGCATTAAGTTCAGCAAAGTCATTCAGGCAGAGCACTCAGGGATACTGAGCAGTATTTAAAGAGGGCCAGTTGATTGCGATATTAGGAGCAGGTGTGTGATGAAGAGCAGGTGTGGGTAATTAGGAGGGCAGGAAACACACAGAGGCGGAACTGAAATAACAAGAGAAATAAGAATTTCAATATAAAACAGGAACAAACAGAATATGATGACAGGAATGTTACACTTTGGTGATATACCTCAGTTTTCCTCTTACACCACCATGAAGTGGACATTTGTGGTGTGAACACAAATCTTGATGACAACCGCATGGATTTCCATTAAACTGGTTTAGACATGATCAATAATCAGGCAAGTTCCCTACAGGATGTATTGTAGCAGTAACAGTTCAGTAGCGGGTGTATCTGGTCAAAGTTTTAGTTTTGTTTAATACTCAGCTTTATGAATAAACACCTGCAGAGACATTACTGTCTCCCTCAGCTGTGACTGGTACTAATTAGCATAGTTTAGGATGCTAGCTTTGCTACAATATGAAAAACATAATTTGCTAATCAACATATGAACTTTTCCACTTTGGAAAAGTTAGCATGCTGGTTTTAGCATTTAGCTCAATACACTGTTCAGCCACCCAGAGCTGCTAGCACGGCTTGAGACTAGTCTCTTTAGTTTTCCTTTTATTTATTAAAAATATAAACTCTTCCTGGATGTACAGACTTGTAATGTGTAAAGCAAGATCAATAACAGTAACTATGTAATTATGTGATAACCCGAACTACTGATAACTACCATGAATTAAATTTAAAATTTAAAATAGATGTTCTATCTAACTAGATAATCTTTTTTTTTTTTTTTTTTAAGTTTAAAAGCGTGGCTTGGGTTAGACATTTTTTCACTTTTTTTCTCAAGACTTAAAAGAATAATAACACTTTTGTGTCTCTATGGTCAGTATTAATTAAGCTATTGCCAGTGGCCTGTTAGCTTAGTTTAGCACACAGGTTGTAAACAGGGAATTGGCTAGCACAGCTTTGTCAAAGGTATCAAAATCCATATAATCCATTTAATCCATACAAACATAAATTTTGAATGTTGTGTGGTGGGTGTGGGGTGACTAGTTTCTCAAATATTTCCTGACCGCAAACTGTCATAAAAACTATGTGTTGCTTTGACACATTTATGTAAGAAAGTAAGTGTATTTCCCAAAATATCCCAAGCATTCTTTGATATCAGGCTATTCATCATTTGTGTTTATACTGAGCAAGAAGGAGATACAATTTGTGATAGGAGGTCAAGGAGTTTTAAAGAGTTCCCATCAGCCTGCCTCACATTGAGTAAAGCCTTTTCAGATAAACTGTGATTTAGGAAATGAAATGATAGCTATTTTTCAGTCTCTGCCCCTTGCTATGTTCTGGTCTGTCACCGCAGATTTTTACAGACTCAGAAGAAAGTGAGACACTGAGCAGGAAAGGCTTTGCTGTCTAGCACCTTTCCTCCTCATGACGCCTCCAGGATGTCATTTATCATTAGTGGCTATGTGAGTGGGCTTGCCAGCACACCTAAATATGTAACCTACAGTTTCTGTCCAACTTGACCAGCTGAAGACTAATAGCTACCTGAGGGCAAAAAAACCCCTGCCTTTTGACCCTCGCGATGCTCCATCATTCACAGCCCCATTTAGATCCCCTCCTCCAATGTTACATGTTTAGGTATACACAGAAACATGAGAGTCTTTCTCTAAAGCCAAAGGAGTAAAGAAAGTATTCCTCAGTCAAAACCAGGCTGTAAGCTGTTATATCTTATCTAACACTTTATATCATAAACAATCTAAGTCTGTCTGTTTGGCGTTGGGGGCATTGTTTATTCTGGCTTCATGCTACTTCTGTGACTGCAGCTGAAAACACCCCTTTTGTTCACAGAGAAACAAGCTACTGTGAAATGTTTGTCTTTTATGTCTCTTGGGAGTAGATATGTTTATAGTGGATATTTTGGAGTCTTAAACAGACTTGACCATGAAAACGGCCCGAAATTTACGCAGACAGCTTCCTCACTTTGTCCAGATTGTCATGTAAACATAGCAGAGTGCAATTCCTTCTGCAGTCAGAGACGAGTCTGTGGGTGCAGGTGCCTTGAATTTATCATAGGCTCCCAGGAGACGCCTTCCGGATATTAATTTCTTTAAAAAAACTTGTACAGTGTCCAAACATTTACTGATGAATTTTGGATGAATCTGTTTCTTAGGGATTTAGGGAGTAAAAAAGGCTGTGACATTTTAGTTGGAAGAAAAAAAGTCATTTGATTAAAATAAGGAACAACTATGTGTAGTATGAAAGTCTGACATAAAATGAATTCTCAGAAATATTGAAAAATTGACTTTGTCTCATCCATAGAGCATCTGTGACTGCCATTGCTTAATATCTGAAATTATCTGACTGCAAACCATCAGTTTTTCTTGAGTTCTCCTGTAGCAGAGCCACCTGCTGACATGGGCAGTATAAAAAAATGCAGAGGTGAATACACCCTCAATGTTGTCACTTGTTGCTTACGTGGCTTTTTGTCTGCTCAAACAAACCTGCAAGCACTTTTCATTGCTCACTGGTTGAGGTCCACACTAAAACCTACACACAAAATAATTTTTTTTTCACTTTCACAGTCACAATTCTGTGACTGAAGAATGTGAATATTACAGTTTAAGTTAAAATTTTACCCATCAGGAACGGGAATGCAGTATGTATGTTGCATCTACACTCTCCAGTTTTTATTGCAGAGAACATGATTTTGCACATAGCCAAATATGAGTGCCATACAGTTCCAATTCTTTAGATTTTCGAAAAATCAAATCCCAATTTTGACACTATGGGCTCTAATTTCGTAGACCAGGCGCAGGCGAGGCGCACCTGCCCTGCGCCGCGCCTACGCCGCGCCAACGGGGT
>JAQMCX010000022.1:3499071-3513299 GCA_029814765.1 Acanthurus leucopareius
AGCTGAGTGGGTGTGGTGTTCGTCCTTCGACCCCCACCTCTTTTCCCAAATTTGGTTTTTCGTCGTTTAGGCGGGCTTTAAGCGGAGTCAGGCTCAGACAAATGGCGGTGACCAGGACAAGATTTCTGAGGCTTCACTTTTGCTCAGGCAGAGACCAATGGGTGGTCACGGAGGGTTTGTCCAGTGTTTTATACAGTCAATGGCCTAAACCCACAGTCTACATCTAGTGAATAGGACTGTTTAAATATTAACTTAACATCAGGCTAAGCAGCTGTGTTTTCCCTGTTTTTTATGGTTGACCGTTTTACCCGTTTCACCCCTGTAACGGCACCCAACGGTGATGTCAAAGTGTAATGACATGTCTCTCAGTAATCTTTTACATCACAGCAGCTGGTTAAAAAGTTAAACCGCTGGAGGTCAGCAAGATTTTTAGGGTGACTGAACTTTTTTCCTTTGGTATTCAAGTTTATATACAATGAGATCATTTTTGTTACAGCTGTTTATTTACTCTGGAAAACTAAAATAAATTGTATAATGTCTGCATGGTTTTTACCAAATTTTCCGTTTATACAGGTGTCTGGATTGCTTTCCTCTGATTAGTGGATGCATGTTGCACATGGACATGTTCTTTGATATGATAAACTGTAAGCTATTAGTTAATCGTCAACAGGCAGCAACAATGGAAATTTGTTAGCAGACGTAGTTCGAATTGTTCCAATCTAAAATAACTTTGTGCACAACATGACAGACCAACAGGAATTTTAGTCTTTCCTAGTCTGCCGCTTTGGCAAAATAATGTTTCCACTTTAGTTAAGCTCAGTGGGTCTCTGCCAGGTTGCCGAGGTAATAACCACCATTTCGAGAGGTGAATGCTGATTGACTGCTGCCCATAAAGATTGAGAGTCTACGGTCCCTGAAGCAGGATGACGAGGACACACATTAGCAACTCATCGCCTGCTTTTTAATGGCTCTTTTAATGTCACTTGTTCCACAAAGAGCACCAAGTGCTGTGTGGTTTTCCTGTAACTCTGAGTCATCATGTGGCCCTTGCTCCCATGTAAATGAGATTGGAATTGTCAGCTGGAGCAGTCATATTCATGTCTGCTCTATTTCAAGCACAGGACAACTATCTGGATTTTGGATTGGAAAATTTAAATCATTAAGTCCTTGGCTGCCTCTTTTTTCCCAGCTGGATTTCACTTGTAGTGCTCATGTTCTCGTTAAGCTTGAGTCTGTCAAAGTTTTTTTGCTGAGCTCATTAACATTGTACTTAACAGACAATTTGTTTGAGTAAAGGGGCAGAAAATTAAACTCAAATCTAATCTTTCATACGATGTGCAGTGATCATGTATTGTAGTACTGTGCTCTGACATTTCAAAAATTATGTTTATTGAATTTGTCGATGCTGTAATTAAAGGACAATATGTCATGCTTTGGAAAGCCATAACTTCTGTAGCACTGGTTAAATAATGATGAAACTTGGAGAGGCAGTGGACCTTGCTGACAGATGTGCCTCCATAATTACTTCAAAATGCACAAACTGAGTAATATCACCCATCACTTGGAGATGACACCGGTGCTCATAATACCAATAAATTTCTAAATACAATGATGCAGATTTCAGCGAAGAGCTATTATTTGACAAGGTCTATAAGAAGAAGAACTGAGATGGATCCCCTGGAAATTCTCTGGAAAGTTCTTACTCATCTCATCTGTGATTCTTCATACCTCTGGTAGTCTGTTAGATATAGGCTGTTATTTCCTGCAAATCATTCCAGGGAGCAAATGCTTTATAGGACATTATTTGGCCAAGGGCTGAGAGACATTTTACACTGACAAACTGGAGCCCATCCAGTTTCAACAACGTAGGGGAAATGAGTGGGAAGAAAGCTATTTCCGTGTTATTTACAGACTAGTATCAAACAGCTAGCTTTCAGCTTGGCTCACCAATATTGATTAGTGTAGATGCTCTCTAAAGTCTGGGAATGCATTAAGAGGAGGAGCGGTCTGAGAGCCACTCCACGGATGAGGGGCAAATACAGTGAAATGGTAATTAGGCACCAGAGGGCTGTGAGGAAATAACAAGATGATCAGCTCAACAATCTCTGATGGATGAGGAGATTGCATAATGATGTAATTGATACGGTCTTCTGAAACACTCAGTTAGGTTTGCTCATCAACCTTGTGGTGTGAATTTTACTGTTACTGCAGTTCCTCACGTGGATGGATTGGCCTGTGACTACTGCTAAGACAAAGGCGTGATTAATATTTGAATAATGAAATTTGGAATGGTCAGAAATTCAATTAACTGCTAGACTACAACTGGACTATTAAGGAACTATCAAGTATCTACTGATCTTCCTCAAAAAAAAGCCAACTTATCAAAATTTCATTGAAATATTATTCAAATTGAGTATTGTGGGCCTTTATTTTCAATGGTTAATGATAAGATTGTCCTTACATTTTTGCTGAAATCCAAGAAGATGGCTAAATCACTTGGACAGTCTAACAGTAAAAACACAACCAGTCAGATGATCAGGCAGATCGTAAACAGGCAAGCTATCCACATTATCTAAATAACTAAATTCACTGCAAATATGTAAACAATAATCCCACATTGCGCAGGAAATATGTTTATTACAGTTACTGTTAGTATAGTAGGCCAAAGTTAGACCAGGAAGTGGGCCTGTAAACAGATAAATATTTACAACAGACACTCTTGGTTATTGACCGTAATGTGCATGGGGCTACGGTAAAAGATACTCTGTAAGAAGATTTTAGATAGGGGTTTCTTTTTTTAGTCCTGTCTAAAACAACAAACACATGAGCGGAAGTGTGAGGGACTGATTAAACTGTATGTTTATATGCTCTTGAGGAAGCAACAAATGTAAGCAGTTCTTGCTCTCAAGCCTACTACCTAAAACATTACAAGGAGCTTAACCAAGAATGGCAGTGTTAGGCTATCTACATACCTTTTGGGAGGTTACAGGTTTTAAAATAATAAAAAAGCACAACTCACAACTAGGCAAATTGACTCAATTCACCCTTTCCAACAATGTAAGAGTCGCTGGGTGTTATGTCAGTCCTAACATTAGCAGCTCTGTTGAATTTCAGGGAAGTTTACACCCCAGCATCTCCAGGCAGACTGGGTAACTAGATTATATTCTCATTACCCATTAGCTTTTTTAATCCTTAAAGCATTTCCTCTTGTAATGTTAAGAATAAAATGACAAAGCATGATGTTGACTGTTAAACAAGTAACATTAAGCCAAGCTACAAAAAGCTTAACAGGAATGTTACAATTATATAAAACACTGTACATGAGTAAGAGTGGGATTTTATTTTTTTCTGTTAATTTGTCCTCAATTTATAAATTTTGCTTATTAACTCTACACACTTAAAAACATTTACAATTTTGTTTATATCCATGTCTTCTGCATGGATTATGAACTGGTTAGGATGCTGACTTTTAGCCTGCAACATATGGCTTTATCCCCAATCTTTAACCACTGTATCTAGTACTGTATCAATAAAATTCAGACCCCTTTGGAGACATTTTGAAACATTTCAGCTTTAAAAAAAAAAGTTTTACAGGAGACAACATTTTCAGTTAAGCTAATGTATCTGACATAGCTAGTTATGTCACTAGTGAGATGATAAAATCAGCTGGAAACAGTTGTGATGTCATCCAGCAAAAGTAACGATCAGCAGCTATAAATGAGTCATTCGAGGCAGCTGTATCTTGCCAGGTTTCAAGCTATGATTGTGGCCAAACCACAATGTTTTTGACCAATCAGTATCATATGAGGAACTACTAGCAGGTGCCAGTGTGGTTTAGGTGTGACAATCCAAAAAGAGAGGCAACTTTTTGTCAATGCTACTACAGCATCAGCTACATCAGAACCTGAAAATTATTCTTTTGCAGATAGAAAAGCTGGAAACGGCACTAAAGGCTTTTCTCAATGGAGAAAATGATTTTTCAGTTTTTTCCAAACTGTCTTCTGCAAGAGTCTAACTTACCAACTGGCTCTGCTGGTAGTGCTGTAATTAGTTGAAGTTATCCCTTGACAGACGGTGATAAACAGACGATTTATCCAGTCACCTGCCAAGTATGTTTTAAAAGTGCCAACCCTTTTCCAAACAGTTTCCATGAACAACTTCCCAGATGGGTTTGTGGAACAAACCATCTGGCACATCATGCCAAGATTTAAGAGGCCTGCTTTTGTTTCATCAATATCATCGAGGACCTATTCTTTCCAAAATGACTAATAATTTGAGATGGTGCACTGCCAAAGTTATCCTTGTAATAGCTCATGGGCCATGAAGGACAAGCTTAGCAGCAACAGGGCAGCAGGATACAGGAGAGATACTCAGCTTCATGCAGAGCTTCACCACTATATCCACTGCATCATATCTATTTTGCTAAATCTCTAAGGCTTCTGTACATTTTAGCAAAAGGCTGAATGAGAGATATACAGGAAATTGAGATCAGCTTCCACTGTGCATTTGTATGTTAGCATATTTTAAACTCTTTCCAAGTAGTATATATAGACCCGGATGAGCAGGGAGATCACTCGGTCAGATTCAGTGATGACGCATGGACAGCTGGGCCTCTAAGGAGGAACATTTACGTACATGAATATGTACACAGCTACCAAACTGTCATAACCCGCCAAACTCCATTAGTTTTTGCATTTATTTCTTTCATGTACCATGTTTCTTGTTTTATTTTGGTAAATATTGTCTTGTTTTGTGTTGGATCCCACATCCTGTCCAGTTTCCCTCCTAGGTGTTTGCCCACCATGTCCTAATGTGTTTCACCTGTGTCTCCTCTGTCTTAGAGTATTTAAGTCCTTTTTTTTCCCTCCTTTGTTTTCAGTTAATCTGTTTTGCTTTTTCAGTCCTGTGTCTGCTTTCTTGTGCTTCTCCTGTTATTCCGGTTTGTTGTTTTATTTCGGTTTTGTATTTTTTCAGTTTTTTTATTTCTGTTTTCCGTTTTTATGTATTCAAGCCACTTTTATGTTTGTTCCATTTCTTGTGTTTGTGTCTTGCTTTTGGGTCCATTTTTGTAAATCCTGACACAAACATGACATGATTTATCCCTATAAAAACTAATCTTATTTTGGGAGAGCCTGGGACCGACTGGTTTTGATCACTTGCCCAGATGTGTGTCGTCCACTGCTTTCTTGTTTATCCTTCTTTAGTGTCATGAGAACCCCTATTTCTGTACAAGTTCTTCAGTAAATTATCATTCAAACTTAACTGAGGTTCACTTACTGTAACTGCTTTTTATTGCAATGGTGCGAACTGAGATTGTGGCAGCCACAAGATTTAGTTCACTTTCATGCAAATACACTATATATTTCCAGTCATTGTACTCTCTATGGGCTTATCCGGGCATATTCCTTTCTGAACAGTTATTACAATGTTACTTCATAGTGCAATCTAACACAGCTCAGTGTCCGATGAATGTGCTAACTAAAATATGTTTGTTCTCCTGTGTTTGAAAGAAACGTCCCACAGAGTACGAACATGAAAGAAATATGATTCTAATAAATTCCCTTTTGCGTTCCTCTCCTCTCACTCACAGGCGCATTTTCTTTTAGTGCTTATTGATTTTCGCACAGCAATGTTTTACTGGGATTTTTCAGCGGCCGATCACAGGAAAAATTGTTAAATGGGGCCAAACATGTGCTGCAAGAACCTAATTATTGAGATGTGTCTGTGCCAGGAGAAAGCACAGATGTTTGGAAATAAAGTGGAGGCTGGTATGCCTGGTTTAAAACATTGTTTGAAAAGAATTCTATACTGACAGCAATAATGGGCATTCCTTTATCGTTACTGTCTGAGCAATCTGGTATGTGTTGTGTCGTTAAATGCTGTAATCCGTAAAACTTTTTAGCACCTGTCTGTCCATTTCTGTTAGCTCTTTGATCATAACAGTCTAACCACACAATATCTGTCAGAGCAAGAGGGAACACAGCATGTTTCTGATCAAAAAAGGCATCGAGGTGAGTAATTCTGAAGTGTGCTGGGCTGCCCCAGTCATCATGCTGGAATCATCTGCGGTTTTGTGTATGTGTGTGTGAGATTGTTTTCTTTCAACGCCAAATTCCACGCTGAAAATAATGGGAATACCAGCATCATTATCATCATCATCATCATCATCAAGAAGATTTTATCAGACAGTTGACATCATGTCTGTCTGATTGAGCGTTGTTTGATCCAGCATAATTTAGATGTGATTCCAGCTTCCAGATGTTTGTGTGTTTTGTCAGTGAGAGTGGTGAGTCACACTCTCAGGGTTTCTGAACTCCCTTTCCCGCATTGCAGCTCCTATCATACCCCTTCATAGACTGGCCAGTTAAGCCTTTTTAGGAATTCATTTTGACGCTCTCCTAACAGCACTGCTAACCTTTAAGTAAGGAAGGGAGTATTAAAACAGTGCTTCCTCAAACAAAAGGATGTTTAATTTTCAATTGAAGTTTGGAGCAACTTTGGTACTATTCATGGTGACGAGATTTCCTGAGATGTGAGGAAAGTTAAACATCCTATCCATAGACACAAATAAAATTAACTTTTTGAAAATTTTGTGACGAGTTTAGACTCAATATTTTCAGCATGTGCTGTGTTTAGCCTGCCTATTATCCTTGCTTGACCTGCACTTTCTCCTCTCAGAGTGGAAAGGATGAACAGAGTCAAGATTGTGAGGATTGCTGGGAATAACAAATTACGTAAACGAATGGCTCCGTAATGGATCCTTTCTACGTTGCTACGTGCAACGTAGTGGATGCCATAGATGTGATTTTGAACAGGACTGTTTAAATTTTAAACACCAAGGGAGGGAAAGAGTAAAAATAACACTAGAAGAAGTGGTGATGCTGCAAATGTCAGAGTATATTTGATGGTTGTTTGTATTTTTTTGCAGCTGTAAAATGGCACAAATGACTATTACACCCACTCTCTGTTCTTGTAACTATTGCATAACATCAGTAGAACTTGCTAGACAGTAGACTTTTATGACCCAACCATTAAAATACTGAAGCAAAAACAAAAGGACTCACATAGAGATCAACTACTGAGGGAAAAGCATTAGGGTTCTCCCAGCTGTTTACTGGGATTGATGAGATCTGAAAACAAATACTGTTCGATCTCCGAGGCTGTAACAGAGCTTGAATTCACACCATGTTTAGATCATGCAAAGAAGGCAGTCAGTTATGGACAGCAATCAGTTCAAGAAAGGATTCATTGGTAAACCAATGAACATATCAAAAACCAAACTGTTCACTAACAAATTAAATATAAACTCAAGGACAATGTGTTACTGTTATGCCTCTTTGGCAAAAACCCACAGATTCAAGATAGTAATTAATATCTGATAACAAGCCTCAAAATATGCTGATATTGAATAGTTAACTGAATTTTGGCTCAATTAATGAATTTTAAAATCCAAAGATACATTTAATAAAATATATCATGTCTTCAGTAGCATCTGCATTAGGCTGCCATAGGACAGCACACCGGCATCAAAACAGAACTGTGTAGCTACTGTAGCCACCATTGCTAATTCTGACACTGTAAATGTTCTCTTGGGTGATGATTTCCCATGAGCCAGCAGTACAGGATAATTTTAACCAAATGTTCATAGTTCCCCTATGGGACACTTAAATAAAAAATTTGAAAATCTTAGGACCGACTGAGGCAATGAACAATGAAAGGATTGTTAATACTTCAGCATTGTTTGGCAAGCCAATGTTTGTATCAACCTTACGTGACTCCTGTTAGCCTGTTAGCCGACATCTCTGTTAATTGTCTCCCACTCTTGTAGGCTACAGAATTTATTTGCACTGTCTGCTTCTGGTTTAACCTAATTATTTACATTAATTACATTAATAATCTGTCTGTCCACATGTGCGTTTGTTAGTGTGACGGTTTTTGATAATTTTATGTATGACTATTTGTATACTTATATTTTTTGTCATTTTACATGTGATGTTGTTGGCCTTGCAAAGCACATTGTGTTGCTTTTTTATGAAATTTTCTTCATAAATAGGTTGTTTTGAAATTGATCGTATGATCTTTAAAATATCCTAAAGATCCCATCAAAAGTTGCCTTTATAGTGCTAAAGTTTTTTCTGTTTTTTACATACATGGTACAGAGTGACAGTCAGGGTCATTGTATTATCTTTCCCGGGGCATTAGGCAAATATAAACGCAAGGTATGCTAATTAATTTAACTTCTGTTGTAAACAAGGTTGACCTAAATCCTCTTTTTATAGACCTACAGTGGGATGGTTTGAGGCCACTCATTACTTGTCATTATCCTTCCATTCCTGATCTGAATCTCACCCACACTATTGCAGTGTGTTGACAGGATACCCTCCAAAAAAGGAAAAACAGGAAACATGTGACGCCAAGATCCAGTAATCGCTGTCCATCCTCGTTACTCCAGACTGCAAGAATCTGGTTTTGGTGGGATGCAGAACCTTCTGTCCCTCACTTCATAACAGTTTTATGTACCGGACAAGAAAAAGGGGCAGTCTTCGGTGAGGCTCCACAGCTGTGTGGATTAATACGGGGGCTGCAGCCTGACCACAAAAGGAAAAATACAGCAGGGGCTCACACAGTAAATTCATGAGACTGAGTGAGAAGATTATCACGGCAGAATGAAATCAGGCTGCATATGATCTGTACTGCTGGCGCAGATCATATGCAGTGGGGTTGTCTGAAGTTGATTCCAGTAATCATATCCTCATCATGTTACTGTACTTCAAACCTGTGCCCCTCACACTGTGTTCACATCAAAAACACTGAAAAACTTAATCATATCTATGTTTTATTCATTGACCTCGTCCTCTCTAAAATGCTGTCAGAGATTTTGACTCATCCTTTGGATAATTACAGAGTAATAAGATGTTCAGTCACTGATTACCACAGAAAAGCCTTTTGATCTAAGTGAAGTTTAAACCGCAGTCATCATTATGTTATTAAATGTCTCTGCTACTATTGAGCTGACATCTTCTTTTTTTAAAATCAGGTTAGGGCCAAAAACAACATTGCAGTGAAGATATGGCACGCATTTGTTAGCTAAAGCTACACTTATCAGTTTTTGCTAAATGATCAATGGCTGAAATGACCACTTGTGATGTAAAAATAGTCACTCTCAGTAATGAATCAAGTAAAGGATAATAGCCTCCAACACACCCATTTATTTACATATTGGGCACCTCACTGGGCATAATTCTTTACTTAAAAAGACACTCTGCAGCCAATCAGAATCCAGTATTCACCCCAACCATGGTAAAATGGACAATTGAGCTTTCACCAACACTAAGTTACAGCTATTCCTGATAAACTTCCTGTTCTTTCACAACAAATGTGGTATTCATAAGAAGGGTGCCAGATCAAACACTCAATTCCCTCTGTTATTTTTTGATAAAATGGGTCCTAGATTTCAGACGAGGGTAGACCAAAGCAGACTTTCATTTCAAATGGAAACTTTGCTTGAGATACATATCTTGTCACTTAACAGATTTATCACATAGCTAAGCTAATGCTAGCTCAATGAGTTCATTTAAACTATTGTGTTTGACTGACTTTCTAATGTTCCAGGCCGACTTGCTTCATAACGAGAATCTAGAGAGAGGCCACATACATGATGTTTTACTGAAAAACTGAGGCCAAGCTGCATGTCCCAAGCACCAGTTGGTGACTGATGTGAAAGATATGGAAATAAAGAAACAGCAATGTTCTTTCATTGCAGTGAACAATTATAGACCTGGTGTTTTCAGTATGTTAACTAAAAATTTAAGACCAGATGTTTTTTTTTTAAAAAAGGTGGCTATAAACAATTTGTTACTTTAAAACGAGAACTGACAAATGTGCTTGTCAAATGTAAGGTAAAACGAAAAAAATGTCCTGGGAGAGAAACTTATGCGCTGGGACCAGAAAGAGCTGGGGGTGTTGGGTGAGGTCACTTAATTGTGATAGGTGAATGAGCCCTGTTCCAGTACACATGTAGCTGCTCTCATACCCACCCCAAATAACAGACAAAGAGGGCCAATAAAGAGACAAACAGGGCTGGATGGCCCCGTCGGGATGTGTCCTACTTGTCTAAACAATGCTCAGTTACGACTGTAACTATAGGTATTAAGCCATACATGCCAAATATTTGCAGGCTTTGTTATAGCAGATTATTGCATTTGCATGATCAGTTTCTTACACTGCTTTAAACTGTTAGTCTCCATTGTATTGTTTCTTAATTTTTTCTTCAAAATTACTCATTTGCACCATCTAAACTCACTGTGATCCTTGGCCTGCGGCTGTGGCATGTGTGTAAGCATCCAGATCCACGGTGGCCAAAGAAAAGAGGTGTTGAATGACAACACTGACCCACCCTTGTTTGTCTTAGAGCATATCTGGGAACAAGACTCCCACTATAAGTCCTGTTCTTAATTGTTAGCTATTGTGCCGCAAAAAGAAAACCATTTTTGTGAGCTGGCAACTCAGCAACATTGAACTTCAGTGTGTATCTGAAGTGGTTATTGTCCTCACATAATGAAGCATGAAGTTTCTCCTGTTATCTGCTTCCCCTGGCTTCATTTAATGGGGTCATGCCACTTAAGAATAAACAGCACATGTACTTTGTATCAGCAACTTATTGTTTTACTTTTATAAATCATAGTATGATTTCCATTTTTTTTTTCATTAAAAAAAAACCAATAACATGTCTATGAGCTGATCAGTAATTTGGTGTGTTGTGTTTGTTAGAATGGAAAGACTTGATGTGAGGGAACACTGGCTTTCCATCTGACAGTCGTAACAAAGAATAATTAATTTTGTGATTTCAAATTGCTTAGCGTGTTGAAATTAGAATTGCTGGAAGCAACCATGGCAGAAGATGATTCATAAAGGAACAAGACGTCCAACTAAAAACCTAGACTGGTTCAACTGAACATAAAATAAATCTATACTTCAGACTACTTGCTGAGATTAATCCTGCACAAAAAGTTCAGCATTTGCCTTTGTTTAGATTCCAGTGTGCAAAGACCAGGATGGATGGAAATCTCTCTTCCACAAGCCCAGAGTGTGAGGAATTCCTGTCTCTGGAGTGTCGTTTTCAAGTTAAGTCATGTTTACACTTCTAGTGGGACTGTGTTTTAGTGGCTTGTTTAAATATGTTATTTTTCCTCCAGGTTACAGCCTTTCAGACATCTCTCTATCTCGTTTCTAGACAAGTTCCTACTGTTTTAGAAAACACCCAGGTGCCATTAGCTGAAAATGTTTTTCTCTAATTTGACTCTTAGCTCTTTTTCGACCCATCTTTTGGGTCGAGTCATGCAGCAGTTCTTTCTGAAAAACCATTTCCTTGATCAATAATTGATCATGATAGTAGTTTTCTCTGGTGTGTAATGAGGAAGTTTCAATCAGAAAGCTTTACCTCATGTATGCAACAGTGGGAAAATTACCTCATTCACACCCTGATAACCTCTAACAGCTGGTAAATGAGTAGATGTGGTTACTTGCCAGTAAATTCCCCAATATCTGGAGGCTAAAGCCAAATGTCCTTTGGATCCCAAAAACAGCTTATAACATGACGTGTTTTTCAGACTGAAGAGCTCACAGTTCACTGAAAGTCCACATCCTCAGGTGAAAATAAATCACCTGATGTGTTTTAACTGGGGGAAGTAATTTCATTTACATCTGGAAGCCTTAATTAAACCTGACTATCTCCAAAAAGAGGCATTGGGTGGCGTTGTCAGTCACCTTGTTTCTGCCTGAAATATCTCAACAACTATTGAATGTAAGGCCATGAAATTTTGTACAATCATGGTTTTAAGTGGATGTTTTTTGATGACTAAAGTTATCCCAGACTGCCATCAACAGCTATCATTTTTGCTTTTCAGTGAAATATTTTAATAACTATTTATTGGGTAGTCAAAAAAATGAGACAGACAATCATGTTCCCCTCAGCATGATTGTAAAGCTTTGGTGTCACTGAAACATTTTTAATCCACCACCATCATCAGGTCATTGTAAATGGATTGGCCTCAGCTCTACTTTGTGTTAAAGGTCCAGCATGTAGGATTTAGAGACCTCTAGTAGTGAAGTTGCTGAATATCCCTCTGCTCACCCTTCCCTTCCAAGCATGCAGGAGAAATAATAGTGGTTGCTAATTTTACAAAAACTAGAGGCAATGTTTGGTTTGTCTGTTATGGGCTATTGTAGAAAAATAGTGGTGGAACATGGCGGACTCTGTGGAAGAGGATCTGTCATTCTAGGAGTAATTAAAACACTGATTTCTATTTTCAGGTGATTATAAACTCATAAAAGCATACTTTTAAAGATTACAGTCTATTTCAGTTGGTAGATCCCCTAAATCCTACAAGCTGGACTTTTGAGAGGTAATTAGCAAATGTTATTATGCTTATACGCTGAGCTAAAATAGTGAGCATCATAATGTTTTCATTGTCACAGTGAACATGTACTAACGCTGATGTTATCTTTAAGCTCAAAGCATCACTGTGCCAAAGTCAGCCTTAAATGGAAAGTCTAAGAGATATGACAGCACATGTCTTACCTGCTTTTTATTTGTTGATTCATATATTTTTAAGGTTGATTCTAGGTCAAACATTTTCTTTAGTGGGCAATGAGTGCATATTCTGACAGTGTAAACTATTGCTATGCAAGGATCAATAATTTCAATGACATAGTTAATTTGTGATGTGCACAGCAGCAGAAGTCAAAAATAAACCTGTGGTTGAGCCAAAGGAAAAAAAATATGGGGTCTTATCTTTGGATGGAATGCAACTATCCATCCTTTTGCAAATAAACAGATGGTGACTAACCGTATCCTCTCTGCAGAGTTGACCCCACATGTGCTATGCTGCTCTGTCTTGTCATTCACATGTACGCTGTAAGGTTGAAAAACCTCGAAAATCACTAGTGACAAATCAAGTCCCTGGAGCTGCTCATAACCTTGTTTTTGGCAGCATATTAAACTTAAAAAAAAGTCTGTCTGTATGTATTTGAGCTCTGGGTTACTCTCAATGTTGCCTTTAGATCAACAGATGCTAACGCAGGCAGCAGAGCTTGTATTCCTGTCCTCTTGACCTCATTTTTAGGTGTATGGGCCATGAGGGACAACATGCATTTATTTTTCTGTTCACATAAATATGAAATATGAAATCAACTTCTGTGCTTACTGTACTGCACATCACTAATGTGTACAAATGCAGTGTTTTAAAATACACAACTGAATGACTAAGACACAGCTCTTCTCATGTAGTTCCAGTTAAAATTATAGCAAGCATCTCTGGCAAATGTTAGCTGATGTCTGTAATGCTTAGAAGGGTGCAGCCAATCAAGGCAGAGTAGGGGTGGGTCTTGTCTTAATAGTCTTAAGTTCACAATGTAATATAATGACACTGAAGTTCGCAACAAAGTTCACATTTATAATTTATAACTAAAGAGGGCCAGACAGTTATTTTTCTTTGAGATCATAAACAAACACAGCAACAACACACGTACTTTGTTCACTGTAGTAGACAGATTGACCAACCCATCAGCATCTGTCCCTCCCGAACTACTATCTACTAAGGCATGCAATGATTTTGCGTCCTATTTCACCCAAAAGATTGAACATATAAGACAAACGGTTGGCCAGACTACTTCTGGAAACAGGACTGTAATTCCTGTACCTCCACAGAAAAATATTTTGGCAAACATGACTAATTTTCACCCTCTAGATACTGCAGCTCTAACAGACATAGTTCAACACCTCAGACCTACTACATGTAGCCTTGACACGCTACCCACAACCTTTTTTAAAAATGTTTTTAGTTGTATAGCACCAGATGTACTACAGATAGTCAACAGTTCTCTCCAGACAGGCACTTTTCCAAAGGCACTTGAGACAGCTGTAATTAAACCCCTTCTGAAAAAAAGCAATCTGGATGCATCAACAATCAGTAATTAGAGGCCCATATCAAACCTGCCATTTTTGGGCAAGATAATCTAGAAGGCCATTTTTGTGTAACTTAACGCTTTTATGTCACTAAAAAATCATTTTAATGTTTTCCAATCTGGATTTAGGTCAAATCATAGCACCGAGACTGCGCTTATTAAAGTGCTGAATGATATTTATATGAGCAGTGACTCATCTAGAGTTTCAGTCTTAGTGTTACTGGATCTTAGTGCTGCATTCGATACAGTTGACCATAACATAC
>JAQMCX010000022.1:3513399-3549447 GCA_029814765.1 Acanthurus leucopareius
AACATCCAGACCCCTTAGGTCCTCAGGAAGAGGTTTACTCAGTGTTCCCAGAGTCAGAAATAAACAAGGTGAAGCAGTTTTTAGTCACTACGCTCCTCACTTGTGGAACAGACTTCCTGAACACCTTAAAAATGCTGAAACGCCACATTCCTTCAAATCAGGCCTTAAAACATTCTTATTTGCTCAGGCTTTCCTCTAGATAGCACACTTATTTTACTTATCTTATTTCTGCTATTTTCAATAAAGCTCTTACTATTTTTTATTATTCTTTTTAATGTATTCTTAACTGCCATTTTATCTGCTTTGTTTTCTGTTTTATTTGATTTGCTTTTAGTGTAATTCTTTTCTTATGCCCTGTAAAGCACTGTGAATTGCCTTGTGTCTGAACGGTGGTTTATAATTAAAATTGCCTTGCCTTGCCTTGCCTTGAAGTAATATAAGTAATTATATTTTATTTGTTTGTGTAAATCTTCTCAAAAGTTTATGTTGTAGGTTTTTGACAATAGTTTATGAAAGCATTTTAACTGTGCATGAGTATACTTTTCTAGTATGTACAATTTACAGTTCACAATTTTCCATTGTTTGTGTGCAGGAGTTTTCGTTGTGTATGCAAAAAGTGTTTTTTGGAATAGTAAGTAAATGGTTTCATACTATTATATGAGAGGGAAAATGTTGGTAATTTTGTATAGTGTCCCTACAGGCTCCTCATGGCCTTCTGTAAATAAAAGCATGTAAATAGGACATGCAGAAAGTGTCCAAGATTGCTGAGTGGACATGGTGTTCGAGTACGAGAGCGCTCCCCTGAGGAGGGCCTATTATATTTGGAGGCCAAGAGGAAATTGCAGCAGGTGATTGGTTGAATGCTTTAGAAATGGGAAATATTGCAAATCGAATTGTTAGCCATTTCACGGAAATTAAGAGGAACAAAGAGAGATATAATCTTTCAATAGTGTTATTGTTTTGTTTTTATGAGAGAAGGGGCTCTGAGTTGAAAACGGACAAAGAGTGACCTCGCACAACAAAGGATGCAGCTATTTGTGTACAAGTAGGCCTTCCTAATTCATCCACCGTATGCTATTCAATAAATATGACCAATTACTCTTATAATACTTGCATCAGCTGTCAAGCTAACAGCTCATGGAGATGATTTTTAACCATTATATTTGCAGTGCAGGCAGTAACTTATTGTGATTCAAGATTTGTGGTCTTCTCATGCATTAGATTGATTATTAGTATAAGGATGAACCCTTTTTAAAAATATTTTAAAATATCTATTATTGCTTATGTTTTAGAGGTAAAATTTGGATATAAATATTCCTTTATATGTTCAGATTAAACCTTTCCCAAGCCCTTATTTGACTCCAAATAATTTTACACATTTATGAGAAGACAATAGCTTCTCCTTTTTGACAAGGCACAGCAGGCATACACAGCTTTGGACTGCACCACACGCTCAGGTTGTGGTTTGAGCACAGTGGAATTTGAGCAATGTTTCACAAATAGTGTTGAATTTTATTTTTGCCCTACCAAAACTGAAAAGCACATGTTTAACAGTGTAAAGTAACATAAACTGAGAATGTTAGCACATCAAATTAACAGGATTTTTGCCCAATGTCATTTGGATGATCAAGAAGCACTTCATGCTAATTATGTTACCTGGAAAAAAATTCAGCAGTGTTACACTTGCCAGACGATGTAGTAGACCTGGAGACATTTAAGCTAAGCAGCCACACAGGTTGCTGTTAAAGCCATCACATGCTCATAAAGAGTATATCAATCCTTGCTTTGGAATGAATCAGTTAGAAATATGGAAACAGCATTTAAAGTAAACTGAGGGAGCTAACATTTAGCATTGCTAGCTACAAGTTGTCATTTCAACCAACACAAATGAAGATCACTGACTTTAAATAATTATCTACTTCACTCTACCTTTCTCTAAAATCAGCAACCCATTAAATTATTCAAAAAATATGTTTTATTTATTTTTATAACATTTTAAAGTGCTAAGTTCTTGCAATTCTTCTTAATGTATGATATGCAACAGGAAACTGGACAGGTAAAACAGTTGGGTGACTAAATCTTAGCAAACTGTCTGTAAGAATAAGCAAAGCCACTGGTACAGCCAAACATTAAGGCACTAGCATTAGCAAAATTTCCCTTAGTGGACTTTGAACCATAAAAAGTTGCAGCCACTCTATTCACATTCATATGTCTTGTGCTGAATACAACATGCATCTAACTTCATAAAATTAGCTCTGGAAAGGTGAAATGCAAATGTTAATGCAAGTCTTTAGCTGCTACAGGAAGTAATAGCACAGATAGCAAGGCTGTGTTGGGCTGATGTTATGCAGCATCTGGTCTCAATCGAAGAGGCCACAGGCTGGGGAGACCATTACCTTTAGACTGGCACTTTGTGAATGAAGCCTTTATGAGAGGTTTGGATTCAACTCTGTGAACCAAAAACAGCCAACGCGAGCCATGGACTGACATTTAATTACAGTTTTTGGCCACGAACAAGTCATGCTGCCACACATACACAAACATTTAGAGTGAGTGTGGCTCAACAACATTCCAGTGTATGTTTACTGAACTTTCCATTCTTGCATCACAGGGACGATGAACTCTGTAAAATTAGCAAAATCATCACCGGACGCTACTGTTTTGCTTTAGAAGTTAGCTTAAAAAAATGTTTCTTTTAAACAGACTGGATTAAAAACCCTCATGAAAGATGTGTGATTATATCGGATTACCAGCATTACTCTAGTGTTTTCACACCCTTGTGTTTTCGCTGTTTCAGTAATGATTGCTGACTAAATTTCAGTTTCCAATGATTTTCAATTGGACAGTGTATAACAAAATATCAAACACCACATGTCCTAAACTGCAACTGTGAGATTATTCAGAGTGAGCTCATTTAAAAGTTGACTTTTTTGGTAAGAGAAATTAATTGAAACTTTTAACTTTAAATTGTGAGAATTTTAGATAATAACAGGTTCCTTTTTCAATATTGAGACTTTTTTGGTTAGAATTTCAAGAGATTAGGTCAGATTTTTTGACCAAAAAAAAATTTTTTTTTAAAGTCAGAATCATGTAATTATTCCTAATTTTGACCTTTGAGTCATAATTTTGTCGTAGGAATTGTGATCTCATGCTAATACATTTAAATGTTTTTATATCATAATTGTGTCTTGAAAGGTTTTGACTTATTACCTCATAACTTTGACTTGGTGATACTATCTCATTAGGTTGAATTATTGAGTATTTTTAAATTTTGTTATTCCTTACATTTAACTTTGCTTTCCTCTTTCCCTGCAGAAATTAAACCCAGCGCTGTCAAAAATAAATGATTAAAGGCTTCAGGAAGAGATTTTTGTTTGACATAATTGACCGAAAGCTTTTCTTCATTAAAAATTGCTCCAGGAAATCCTGCACGTCTATCAGTTCTTGATTAGAATATTTGCAGTCCAGCACGTATGCTATTTTACGCTGCTGACAAAAGTCACATGAAAGGGTGTGGTCTTTGGGTTCCTCTGTTTTCCCTCAGGCTAAATAATGTAAACAGCCCACAGAGATGTGGTAGCTTGAAAACTGCTGTATGTGATCATACATCACCACATAATATTCATGTAAAATAAAAGCACTGGGCTTTATGCCCTGCTGCCTGGGGAGTGCATGAGCTAATAACATGGAATTTATAGACTAACTGTAAAGTAGATAATCACGCAGAATTGACTTCATTAGCTTGGTTTATGGTGCAACATGGACAAAGGGGCCTTCTTTGGAGAAATCAGCAGTCCTTCGCTATGACTGTTTTTTGGGCTGTGTTGCTAGATTTAAAGAAGCTGAGGTTCACCCTGCCTGCACAGGAAAGCTGGACGTAAACAAAGAGCGATGCTGACTGAACCTTTATTCAAAAGTTCATCAAAATCAGCTCTCCTATCATCTTCATTCCTGCCGATCCTGCTCTTTTTCCACTGTCTTCCTCTTTCACAGCTTTCTAGTTCATCCAGATCAAAAATATGAGGTTCAGATGATGGTTGATATTAGCAAGAATACATGCAATCTGACTTCCTGGGTGGAGAAAATGAATATATTCCAAATTTTTTGGTTTGTTTCCCATAAATCATATATATAAATTATGTTACCACCAAATCAGCCCAAATGTCCAAATCATGCATCATATTTTGAGTTATGATCATGTTGACTTCCAGAGGGACTTTGCAGAAGGAACATTAATGAAAATGAAAAGTAGAGGTTAATTTTTATAGTGTACTGAAATAAATGGAAGCCAAAGACAACTTAGGAGGTATAGCAAGAAGATTTTTCAATAATCCAAAACACTGATGTCTTTTGGAAATGGTTGGCTCAATTGTAACTGTATGTGATTTATGGTGACTAAACTATAAACATTTAAAAACACTGGAAATTTCCATTAAATTGACAGAAATAGAAGAGGCACTGTTCAACAAACCCAGGACTAAAAAATATAATGCATCTTCCTGTTAATTAAAGCTATGAGCTTATGATACAAAATGAATGCGCTATTGTGACAGGCATCTATAAATTTGTTAATCTAGCCTTCAAGGGTAATGATTTGGGCCAAGGAAGAGGCAGTCAAAATTTGTCTAGTTTCCCAGCATTTCTGATGTTTAGTCAAAACAAACTATTTTAGAGTTGAACAAACACTCAATGAGGTGAACCGTCTGAGCAAAAGCTCACCATTTAGGGAGGCGTGTGAGCTCCTAGTGTGCCCCCGTCACTGGGCGAGGTTCACTGTGCCGGACGAGCTAAGTGTGTTTTCATCAAACATGAAAGACCAGATTGATGTCCACGCCAAATTTCAACAGAGGGTCATTTAGCTCTCTGCAGAGCAACGAGAGAACATGTCGTTCAGTTCAACAAATCTGTTACATGTTAAGCACAGTTTTTACAGCTGCACTTTTAAACAGGGGCCTATTAAACAATTTTACTATGACACAAAGCCAAGACACTGAAATATGAGAAAATTTGAGCTAAAACACCTTTTCTGAAACAAGACGTCTGATTGGCCACACCAAATGACACAAATGATTTATGATTCGGTTAAAACAAATTTTAAAAAGGTATGAAATTGTTTTATAAGTAAATAATTTATAAGGTCAAGTCTACAGCCATGCCTTTGTCTCTGTGAGGCTGCACTTAGACACAATGGTGCTTTCAGCCTATGTCGCCACTAGCATGTTCCTAATGGCATGGCCTTTAAAGGTATTTGGTCATAAGTCATATTATTGATCAAACTGAAATATTTATCTGATGATGGTGCCGGAGGAAAAGTCAGAGAGCTGTCAGCATTCACTTTGGGGGAGGAAATGGGCTTGTGTACCAAATCTAAAAGCAGCCCATTAAAAAGACAGAGAGATATTTGACTCAGAACATCATTGGCTAAAACTCATTATAATCAAAACTTTTTTCCTCAGAAAGAAAAATCATCCTTCCACTTCTGCCCTTGCTCTTAAAATTATTAGCGTGCAAAAATTCTTAAATGACTCCTTGTCTAATGAGACCTACTTACTGAACTTTAAGCAGCACATCTTTGGGAGCTCCTCTGTTTAGCAGCATTTTCTTTGTTAGCATGTTTTTGCTATCAGGCTATGTTTGACCTATTTAATTTACTGCCTATCTGTTTGACTTGTATAGACAAGTTTTGGAGCTGTGCACACCAGAAACCCAGCAAATGACTTGGCTCCACTGTGGAAAAACTGAGGGCAGGGGAAATATTATATTGCAAGGAACGGACAATTTGGACTTAACACTGAAATGAAAAGATTTCCCTAAGGTCTCTCTGACTTTTTTTTTTTGTGGGGGTGGGGGGGGTGGGTTTCGTGGGTAAATGGAAGCATAATCAGATGATTAGAACTGAATATGTATGAGCTAATAAACAACTTTTAATACTTGTTGTTACATAACTTGTATTTTAATTCTTTTACAATACCTGCTCAACAATCTTATTATACAAATGCTAATGCTAATGAATGACAGTAAAATTCAGCGCTAATGAATAAAGGTTAAATCAAAGTGCTTGCCAAACTAGTTCACCTGAAGCTGCTGAAGCAAGTCATGGCATTTTTTTTTAAAGTAGCTTTGTTTCTTGAAGTTACCTTTGTTATTTTAATTGACAATAATTCCTTCAATTAAAGGGCAGTTTTAAGACTCTAAACATTTAAGTAATAGATCAAATATGTAAATGAGGTTGATTATGCAATATACTCACAGAGAATTATTACCTGTTTCTTAAGATGCCTTCAGCCATACACAGTGTTCAAGTGTCTTTCAGCTTGTTGTTTTGATTTAGCTGTTTTAATTCATTCTCACTGCTCACATTGGGGTTGTTTCTATTGCAAAACAAGTTGTTTGTATCAAGGCACTTACCTTAAACAAACTATATGCTACCAGCCCAACACCAAACAGCAGAAATACACAGTTAGTGCCCAGCTGGTAAGAATTTATCCATCAATGAGATATTTCCTTTAACAGTTAGAGGAGACCAAACCAAAGCTAAAGGGAGAGTAAATACTGGACCAAAATTCACCAAGTGGTAGTAATATAACCCTAAATGAGTGCAAGTAAGCAACTGTTTGCCAGCATGTTTGCTGTATCAACTGTAAAAGATGATAATATGATACCTTCTTGCACTTTGCCCAATGAGTTTGTAGAAAACATAACAAATATGCATACAAAGGAAGCTCTGCTAATTAAAAGTCGATTCTCCTGTAATTGATCCCCATTCATACCAGAAGAGACACTGAGGAATGTTAAACACCATCCCAGGCCCAGCATCTATTACAATGTGTAGATACAGTAGTTAAAGGCAAGGACGTGTAGGCACAAGATGAATGTCACATCCTAGAGCAGAGTCTGAGGATGGGAGACCAGCAGTGAAGTTTTGAAATAGCTCACACTCACCAGATGTCAGTATGGTTTAGAATGGAAAAAGAAGCTGTGAGGAAGCCCAGTGTTTCCCTACTCAGGAGGAACAAAAGTCTGTAAAAGAGCAATATGAAAGGGCATCCACAATCATCACCAAGCTTGTGTGTTAAAAGTTTATAACTGCTCATATGATTTGAAAAATGCTTAAATCAAGTTAATATGAGAATTTTTTTTACAGGACTGACTGTTTCAGTGAACTCGAACTTTGTCAGTCAGAGCAGGACATTGCAGAGTGACTGCAGCAAACTGTCAATTGGGCCTTGATGATGTACATATCCTGCAGGGTTATCATTACATAATCACACATTTGACATCACCAGCCTTCTAAACCAATGTTATTTCTTACTGTCATAACTTCAGGAAGCCCATGCTGAAATTAGACAGGCTTAGCATTAAAATAGAGTTATGTATCAAGGTCCTCCGCAGTGGTGACACCTCTCTTTCGGCTGGCTTTTTCAGATTGATGCAGTCTTTCACCCACCTTTATATTCACTAATGGAGTTTGGGTTTGATTTATACTGTTACTGAATGATAAGTGGCCTCTGTTCCTATGCAGCAGCTATTTCACACTTGGGTGGGTCAAGGAAGTGCCCGTTCATTAAGTACGCCTGATGAAAGACAGGAATGACAATGTGAGCCTCTCAGTGATTACTGTTCATCCAAGCAGTGCAGATTACATAGGCATAGCCGGGCATACACGATGGACTGGAGAGCAGAACAAAAGTCATATGAAAATGTTTTACATGTTTTAGTGTGCATAATGCTTTGACAACAAACCAGACATGCTAATAGTCATATGGTTTTTGTAATGAGTGCGCCAACATGCAGTGAATAATGAATGAGTTTTAATTATGCAATAACTCTAAAAGTGATGGCGTGTTGCAGCTTGAGGAGCCCATTAGAAAGGGTCAGCTGAGGTGCCAAAAATGACTAAAATAGTATTGCCAATGTAATATTTTAATTTAATACATTTTAATATATATTTGCTGAAAGGGGCAGAATTAAATTGAAAAGAAACTCTGAAGCAGTATTAATATATTTTTTAGGGCTGACATGTTATCATCTTATACTACAAGTTTTGGTGTAAACATCTCAGCAAAGAATAGGATGTAAATAGGATTATTAACAATGGGGATTAGAGATCCAGAACAGTTTTTAGAGCACATTTTAGAGGTACAGGGCAAGCTATAAACACAACATTAACATCACCCTACTATGGGCTGGCTAGCTGCACCTGTAGCTAGCCAGTTAGCTAGCTGACATTATTTCTCATACAGAAGAATGGAGGTGACGTTATCATTTGATAGGAGTAGTGTTTCTGACCACCTGGTGATTATAAGTTCATATTCACTCTATTTTAGGTCTTTTTTCAGTTTTCAGCACCTCCTGTCTCTTCAGCCGATAAGTGCTAGTTACCAGCTAGTTAAATCCATCTTATGTTTGGCGCTGGGCGTGTCGTGCACATTTGGTACAGTTTTCGCTGAAAATGGCAATAAACAGTCTGCTGCTGGAGACAGGGATAATGAGAGCAGTGAGAGTGAACCAAAACAGTAAAGTTACAGACCATAAAACCAAAGCAGTAAGCAAGGCTAAAATCTAAATGCTAAAGGCTAAAAGCTCTTTTGAGCGAGGCAGAATTGCAAAATTGGGCAGACTTCTCAGTGGGTTCTAGAAATGATCCATTTCATATCACACATGTTGTTGTTGGTATGAAAGTTATAATTAGTGCAGCTTAATGTATGAAAAACTGTCTAATATTGACTAACTAACAAGATCAGGTAAATTCTGTACATGTAGTATGTCTTCACTTTAGTCAATGACTGTAAAAATAATCACACCTTAAATATAATCTACTGTCAATGAAGCACACTATAATAATAGGTTTCTTTCTTTTGGTTTTTTCGGTGAGATAATACACTTCCAGGCCTCTGGCAGTGAATGTGTGTGTATGAGATACAGTATAGACTTGTACATAATGTTCGGGGAAAGTGGCACTGTGAGTTCCCATGTTCCTGGGATAAACAGTGGTGAGGAAGCTGCGGTTTACTGCTCATTTGTCTATGGTGTCTCATACATCTCATGTGTTTAAGTCAACTCTTTGGGGGGCCAGCCCCCTGAACGATACAGCTGTTTTGTTGCTACGTGATGGCTTTTTCAGCAGAACTCTTTGTTATTATTTGCTTAGGGTGTATGTGGTTTTCGTACGTGCAGAAGTGCATTGCAGTGAAATTAGGATGGATCCAGATCCTTTGAGAAAAGGATGGATGATGTCAGGGTATATTTATAATTAGGAACTGTATGATTGTTGGTTACATGGGGCACAATAAAACCCAACTCATCTTGTGCATATTGTTCTCACATAATCTGAGCCACCTGATATTTATTTTTTGATTTTTTTTATATATATAAAATGGTCATATAGTACCACAGCTCATGTCCCTTGATTATCTTGGGGCTGACTCCTGTTCTTAAGTCACTCAGTGGCAGTAAAAACAACACATCAGTAGCTCTATATCTTTTAATAGAGTAGCTGGAATATTGTGTTATCTCTGGCACTTTCTAGTTTCAAATCCAAGTGAAATGTTTGTATTGATAGCTTTTATTATTGTTCCAAAGATACTTAGCATTAAATAGAGGAACACGATTAAATTAACTGTACCAATTCAATACAGTTAAAGTATGTTTGGTAAGTAAGTAAGTAAGTTGGGTAGGTGCAGTCAAGTGAGGAGGGTCCAAACAAAATATTGAAGATGTTGCAAGGGGGCCTTACTTTCTGGAAACAAACAAATAATATGTAACAGTTCATCATTAAAATTTTTAAAAACAATCAAATCTTTGTAATATAATTTGTCTTCTAACATTATCCCAAAACTTTCCAACAATGTCCAAGCACAGAGAAATATTTAATTTTAGTCAGAGTAACAGTGCGTTTCTTTGGCTGCCTGTAGCCAATGGCGCCGGAAGTGGGGGGGCCAGGGGGCCATTGGCCCCCCCACTTTTACCCTCCTACCACATTATTTTTAAGCCAAATCAAAGGTCCCTGTATTACATAACTTACGGTAAAAAAAAAAAAAAAGAGTTTCACTCTTCAGTTTCACTCATACGTTAGGTAAAATACAGAGAGGAGCCATAGAGAGAAAGATAATATCCTCCAGCAGGCACTCAATTGTGCGCACGGACTCCGCAGACCTCCTGCCTTCCTGCCTGTTACTGCCTCACCAGCCCGTTAAAGCCCCGAGGATCCTTGGCAGGTTCCGGGTAGACTCGCAGAGACATGCATGTGAAGCAGTGCTGCCGCTTCTAAATGAATGTCGTGGAAACACTGCAGTTAATTAGAAAATTTTGCATGTGAAAAAAGAAAAGAAAAAAGGCCTGCTCATTGTGATTCCCACTCCCATTCACTCCCGTCCCAATCTACCCAAGACGCACAGCACTTTTTGGCCCCACTTCTGAAATGAATCTGGCGCGCCTGCCTGTTGCTAACTTCTGGAGTAACACCAGTCAAAGAGCGAGGAAGGAAATTGGCAAACATGATCAAATGTAATGAGAGTAAAACATTACCTCATCTGGGAACATTTCTACCTAAGTCAGTCAGACAGATTTACATTTGCAATGGTGGCTGTTTGTCAATGAAATCAATAAATAAATTCCATGATCCCACACTGTTTCACAATTTAAATCAAACTATACCTTTTGCTTACAGTGTTTTATTTGAGAGAACTCCATTGGCAGAAGTAACATAGTGAAAATTAAGCCCCCTCACCCACAAAATTCGCGTCCCTTTCATCCTTTCTGCAGCCACAGATACTTTTGTTATTGATTTTGTTTTGGTTACCTAAAAACAAACATACAGTAAGCCTGTACTAGAGAAACAGTTACAAAGAATTCATGAGTTAGTTTGACCCCAAAAAAACATTGAAATTACTTGGAGGCTAATCTTTCACTTTAGTAATCAGCTGATTATAAACCCAAAAAGGGCAAAAAACAAGAGGAGAAATGCCAATAAAAAGATTACAGAATTCCATTTCCATGAAATGACCCTTTGGTCAGAGTTATTCTATGGACTTTGATTGATTTAGTCCACTTATTAAATATTCCACAGAAACATCAAATGACCTAATGTCTGTCCTTTTGCAAGACCCCACAACCCCAGTACAGGAAGAACAGATGCACGTGCTGTCACAGTGGGAAGTCAGATGAGGGGTGAGCAGGGTGAGCCTTTACAAGAATGTGTGGGCAGGAAGAGGGATGGATGTCTTCCAGTACATTGCTTTATGTATCCAGCATTGCTTTACAAAAGTATCCCAATGCAAATGGAGGAGTGAGATATTTCTGGGACATATAAGTATAGAAATCATTGTACAGATCCCGTTGGGTCCAGAAAGATGGGCATTTTAAGACAAGATGCCAGAGACGGAGCAGGAAAAAGGGGAGTAACATCCATCACAACTTGTTATCAAAACTAACAACTATTGATTGGTTATAAATACAAACCAAGGAGCTAAACAAGCATAACAAATAACTCTTGAAATGTTTTGTTTTTAAAGAAATGTGGAGAATGATGTGACAAACTAACTGCAGCCAAACATATCTGACCAGGCTGACCTGTTCGTCTGCTGCTGAAGACTCTCTGGTACTCAGATGCCAAGGAGAGCCAGTCACAGAAGGAATGTTGTGTTAGACTCACAGTACAATACAGTTGAATTTAAAGTGTACCACTTAGGGCAATGACCTTTGGATTGACACACAAAAAAGTTAAATTTAGCAAAACACGATGAAGTCTGGAGGTTTTTTCTTGGACCAGGGCAGGGCCATTCAACCAGCATATTCCTATGTGATGCAGTGAGGCATTCAAAGTCCAAAACAAAACCCTGGATGAACTGGTGGTCCTTGTGTACAGTTTACAAAACAGTTAGAATCATTGTCAAATTGATGCATGTTGTTGTCCGGTGCAGTGTACACCACAATGCCACTCGTAAGACTTATTTACAAGTGTTTTGGCATGCGGTTTCTTGCTTTATAGTGTGTCCCTTTGGTGCAAATAAAAAATATGCAATCAACATAGCTGCACAAGTAAATAGCATCCATGTGGAGAAAAATATGTAGCAGCAGAGATTCTCAGAAACAGAAGCAAAGAGAAACGTGTTCTCTGCCATTTTGGGAAGCCATCGAGTAAGACGATCGTCTCTCCACAATTATGTCCCCAGACAATGAAGTGGAAACTGTTCTTCAAAGCCAAGCTCATCAGACGTTTTTGTGGTAGAGGCTATAAACGTCTCATTTAGCGCTTTTTCACCTTTTTGCGTTGATTCGTTTTGCATTTTTATGGAAACGAAAAACATTGTAAAATTTGTTTTTAACATAAAAACAGCTCCTGTGGTGGTCAAATAAAACCGATTTCTCTTTGTATGCTGCCGCCTTCCTCTTTTGTTTTGCTCTTTTGCAGGGCAGGCTTGCCTCTTGCCTCATAACCCATTGGTCTGTTCTCTCAGCAGATCACTCTCCTTCAAGTCTCTTCTTTTGGGCTCTTTTCTTTTCATTAATACAGTCCTGCTCTGTTCAACAGTCTCGGGTATTACTCTTCGCCAGGCTTTACAGCACAGCAAAACGACAAGGATGCATTAATCCAAATTCTGCTGCAGCTGCACCTCTCTCTTATTGTGTTCTGTCTGACTCTTTGGCAGACCTTACATATGCAGACATGCACAGGCAAATGGTCTCAGATATGTACTTATGAAACACATGCTTTAAATAATGATTTTAATGTCATTTGTGCATGTGCCAGTCTTCACCTCACTGCAGTGCCAGGCAATGAGGATGTTTTTCAACACACAGTGGCAGTTTGTGTTACAAAGAGCACATCCTTTTACAGCAGAGTTCTTCTGCTGTTTTGTCATGACTTGACAGCAAAATAAGAAGACCTCTCGCCGCAAGGATAAGATTTTTTTACCATTTGCCACAGCTGCTTTCACTGCTTGTATCTTCCTCTGCGTGCTTGTCTTTGAAAACACTGGGGTTTTACAAATAAGACATTTGCATTGGGCTTTTCCTCCTTGAGGGGAGGCCTGAGGCATCAAATCCTTATTTCCCCTGCAGCAGTCTGGCCAGTCTCCTGGAGAACTGGAAAATCATTTGCAGTCAGAGCTGCAGCCACAGACTGTGACAGAGATGTTTGTAGTGGCTGGAGCACATCTGGTTTGCATTGATGAGTGCTGACCACAGGGCTGTCGAGGTTGTTCAGATGAAGCTCAGTGGAGCAGAGGACTGTTTTTAATTTTTTTCTAAAATTTAAAGAGAGGGACAAGCAGTGAGAAGAATAATGTAATGCATGTTCAACTTTAAAGTTGATTCAGCTACTTGTAGTGGTCTAATCTTGCATTAGTCACTGTAATATAGCTCATTTTTGTTTAAGCTGCTGTGATATGAGGTCATGCTTATTTATAAAAAGACTACATCACTGCTCATAAAAGTAATAGTGGAAAACGAGCTTTTTTCCTTAGCCTGAGGCATGTCTGCCCTTAGATTTAAAAAATCCACAGGTCATTGTTGTTTAGGGCTTAATATTTAAGCCCCTACATCTTTGTATTGCTTTTTTGAGGTGGAGTCAGGAGTGAGTCAGCTGCATTTTAAATATTCATACTCTACTCTGAGACTTCTCTTTAAGTGGCACCATTCATTCTGTCCACCCCAGGGAGTTACTGTTAAGTGGGAGTTGCTGGTTTTTACCGAGCGAGACACCCAGAGGCGATATGAGCACTGTGCACCCCCGCCGTATAAAAGCAGCCAGCCGCAGCCAGAGTAACAGAGAAAATGCTTGTGCAATCTTACGGGGAGGCTGCTTGTTCTTAGAGAAGAGTTTCAGCAAAGCTGCAGAATGAGGAAACACCTCAGGTGAAGAAAGTGCTCTTTTGTGCAGCACATGAGGATATTAAAGGCAGCCTGGATTACTTTATTTCAAATAGCTTCAATGATGATTAATTGTCAAAATCAAAGTGATCCTGATCAGCTCCATGGATTTTTTGTTTCAGAGGTAAGGCTCAGTATCTTTCATGTAAAGATACCAGACAAATTATATGCTTGGAAGTTATTATTCTATGGTCAACCTTTCTTCTGTTTATTATCAAGTTAAAATGTTAAGTTTGGTCATTTTACAGTAACACTTCCACTTTAAATTTATTGAAACAATTTTTGGCCAGAGGATATGCCCACAAGTTTGAAGAAAGCTCTGTTATCAACTACAAAAATGTGTAATTTTTAAGAGAAAATGTTCCTTTAAACAGTTTGAAAGCTGCATAGTATTTACTGTTGTCATTTATTAATTATTATGTATTATTATCAGTTTGTGGTAATTTTGTGACTACTAGGTTTCAATTATTCTTATAACAATATGTTAATTAGTTTGATTAATAATCATAACACTGAATTATTCAAATAAAAAACAAAATGTATGTAAAAACAGATATTAAATGAAAAAGTGATAAAACAACAACAATGAAAAACATGTTGGACCAAGAAAAATTAAATGAAACCAATACAAACAATGAACAAAGCATTATTGTTTACGTTGAATAAGTCCTTCACATAGGCTTTCAGAGAAAATCTACTGATGTTGATTAAGATCTTAGTTGTCCTGCTTTTGTCAAGTTTAACTGATCAAACACAACTAGTATTGACCGTCTGTGTGTGAATAAATGAGTACAATTTCCCATCGCCTTGCATGTTTGCATGTTGGATTTGTTGATTGGTGATTTTCTGTTTCTGCTGCATGGTAACAGCACTTTGAGAGGAATGTGTGCAGCCATGTTCACTGTCGACAGAAACTGTCAGAACTTGTTCAGACTTCCCATAAAGCCTTGTGCAAATAGAAAAGTAAGGCACATTGTACCTAAGCCTCCGAGAGGGGTGAGGACTAATTTGTTGGGAGCAACTTAGTCTGTCTGTGGAGGCAACGATGATGAAGTAATTTATTTAAATTAAACCCCCACAGTCTGATGTTGCAATACTATTTAAAATCATTTCTGGGATTCTTTGAAAATTACTGGGTGGAAAGGGGGACATAAAAGGGGAACTTAAAGGCAAAGTAGTTCAATTTTTTTTTCTTCATTATCCTTATTTACCTCATGCTTTATATTCTATCAGCTTTCCTTCTCACATCAGGGCAATGCAACCTAGTCACTGTGTTGGTGTGATGACACACATTAAACATACAAATCATCTCATAAATATGACACAATATCACATGATTTTATTCAATTTTACCATTTTGAATTTAAATTTAGCTGGGATAAAATATTACACCTTAATTAAAAGGATAATAATGGTTAGAATTGGGGTTCAAATGAATTTGGGTAACATTAATAATAAGTTGTACCAGTTCAAGCCTGTGGACATATTGATATTTTTTAAATCAATAGTCTAAAGAAAATATTAAAAATGCTACAAGTGGTCTTGCTTTTTGAAAAAGTATTACAAATATTGAAGCCAATTCCTTTTCCTAATAACTTTCATACAGTCTCATGTTAATACGCATAGTGATCCACTCTTTCCTTCCTCTCCAGTATCTTCTCATTCAGAGGAACCACATCAGGCCCAGAGCCCAGCAGTGATGCTGGCAATGCAGCACTACAACTCATCGGGCATTATTGCCCCCTTTCCCCTCTCTAACCACACCACCATGTCGCAGACGCCCGGGGTGGAGCCTGTAACACGCAATGCCACCCATCCACCCAACAGTCCCATAGCTGCAGGCCTTACAATGACTCTGGGAATCCTGTTCAATGTGGTGGCCCTCATCATCCTCGCCAAGGCTTACAACCGCTTCCGTCGGCGGTCAAAGGCCACTTTTCTGCTCTTTGCCAGCTCTCTGGTGGCAACAGATCTGGCTGGACATGTTATCCCTGGAGCCCTCGTGCTGAGAAGATACTCCGCTGATCCTACCACAAGCTTTCCTGGTGATTCTGTGAATCCAGATGCCTCCTGTCTGTTTTTGGGAGGTTGCATGGTGTTCTTTGGTCTGTGCCCGCTGTTCCTGGGCTGTGCCATGGCTGCGGAGCGCTGCCTGGGTGTCACCAAACCTTTGCTGCACGCTCGTCTGGTGACCACAGCGCGGACAAAGATGGCACTGACCCTAATCTGGCTGCTAGCTCTATTTGTTGCCTTTCTACCCTTCTTCAGCCTGGGTGCCTATACTTACCAGTATCCGGGGACGTGGTGCTTCATCAGGGTGATGGAGGGCACAAAAGCCACAGACCTGGCCTTTGTGACACTGTTCTCTGGATTGGCCTTGAGCTCTCTGGCCTTGGCCTTCGTGTGCAATACCATCAGTGGGATCACGCTGGTGAGGGCTCGGCTAAAGAAAAGGCCCTGCTCCCAGCGCCGCTCAGCCAGGTCCCACGACACAGAGATGGTGGTCCAGCTGGTTGGAATCATGGTCACCTCTTGCATCTGTTGGAGCCCTCTGCTGGTGAGTGTTGAGTAATTCATCTGACAGATAATGTCTTAAAAAGGCACATTCTCAAATAATTTTTATTCTTGTATAATTTTTCATTCTTGTATAATTCTAAGAGTTGTGCATGATTTCTAAAATGACAAATCAGTGTTGCCTGATGAGAAATTATTTCAAATTTTTAATCACAAATAGCTGCTGCAATTTTGTAACTTTCAATATTTATGATTTAAATGTGAAAATGTCAATACTCCCTCACAGACGTCATGTTAATCTTTAGAAAATGTTACAAAGTTATTTGCATGTTTCTTAAACTGCAATAATGTGATACAAACCGTCAAAACAAGATAGATGTTACTAATGATTGCACAGCATTTATTTGATTGAAATTTATGCTTGCTCAAATCAAATGGAGTGAGTTATGATAAGTTAGCCACAGTATCTCCAACCTCACTTGCTTAAAAGTAATTCTCTACAGCCAAGTGATTGTTAACAACAGAGTTTGAGTTTGGCTGTGCCATTCTATCAAATGGAAATATTGTGCATATTTTGCACCATTTTATACACACTTTTCCAAATTTCAGACTTACATATTTGACAACTTAAGAAACTTTAAGAACTGCACCAGAATTTGAAACAAAGTTCTGTGGGTGGAACCATGTTAGACTGCACAGCACGAACTTGTTATGACTAATCCATTGCCAGATCATTGAGGTTTAAGGGAATAAATAATGGTTACTATGTTTTGACATGCAAGGGATTTTTTGCAAACAAAGAAAAAAAAGTTACATTTAAGAGTTTGTTGTTTACTTCATAGATACAGCAAAATCTATTTCCATTACTCTGTCATATATTTGTCATATCAAGTATCTCAGGTTCTTGAGAGGGCTTGAAAAGATATTTTTCAATTTTTACTTGTCAGTTGTGAGTAATATTAAACAAAGTATTAACACAACCAAAACATACATATCTTTTTATTTACAATGTAATATTATCATTAAGGTTTAGTATTTAAGTAAGAGATCATCAGAATCAGGATTGGCCTAAACTTTTTTTCTTTTTTCAGGTCTTTGGGCTCATGTCAGCCACATGGTCCTACAGTGGCTCCCTGGGCAGTGACAGAGACACTTATAGGGGGTTGATGGTGACAGGTGTCAGGATGGCCACCTGTAACCAAATCCTGGACCCATGGGTCTACATCCTGCTGCGACGCGCCATCCTCAGGAAGATCTACCGCATCACTAAAAGGCAGGCCAGTTTGAAGGGAAGCATGTTCCGCTCTGTTCGCTGGGATGTCAGCTCCTTTCAGAACTCAGAGAAAAACATTGTGAATAAGATTTGATGGGACTCACAGAGGAGAAGAGAGAATGTGTCACCTATCACTTTCTAAGAGATGCACTGTCACCTGCCAGCAGGATCATCACTGAGCCCAGCTGTCTGTCACTTGGATTATATATCAGTGTCCTGCTAAAAAGTGTTTTCTCTCATGGCTGGTGAAAATGAAGAGTCATCCTGGTTTATGTGCATGAAGTAATATGTGTTTATGTCTACAGTGGCTAAACAATGGAAACATGTTCCAGATCTGACCAGCTAATGCAAATTTCTTTGGTTTCTGTGTGAATATAAACATACAATAATCATAAATTGCTTATAGTGTTGATTTGAATGCAACATGGCCCATATAAAGGACATGTTTGTAGGACAGTCTGTCCTCTATGAGAGCAGATATAAATGAAAAAGATTTAGTCAGTTGGAGTATATGTCCACACTTTGTTGAATTAAGACTGTAACTAGTCTTAAAGCAAACATCTCATTTCAAAGTTTTGTATGCAAATGTGCCATTTTGTTCTCTGACATTATGTAAAAGTCAATGACTTGTGTTAATGCTCATAAAAGAGAGCGAAAGAAGAGGCTGTGCTTTTACCTCAGCTTGAAGATGTGAAAAACACTCTGTGTGTATCCCAATTATTGCTGTGACAAGAATGTGAATGTGTGTCTTTATTGTGTGCTAGTGAATGTATCTGCAGTATTTTCCTAAGGACTTACGTGAAGCTATGTGTTGTTAAAGCTATTAATGTATTATTGATTAAAAAGGGGGAGTGTGAGAGTAGATAATAAATATGTTCATGTTTCATGTGAGCCTGGTTTATAACTGTTATCATAGTTTTTTTAACTTTGAAAAGATAAGATATTTTGACTGACAATAGAAAGTCACTCTTGTGTCTTTTTAGTCAGTTATCACATAGAGTAAAAACATGGAAACAGCTGGCTTGATTGTCAAAAGATAACATTACAACTCGACCTAATCATCACACCAACACATCTATAGTTTACTCATTTAAAAGTTATATCTTGCTTTATTTCTCTAAAAGACAAATGAGTATTTGGAGACAATACATGAAAGTGAATGATATATTAAGTTATGTAATCTTATTTTCTTTTTATTGGCCCTCATTTAAGAACTTAGTTTTGTATTCTTTGTTCTTTTGAAGCGACCACAAAATAAGTATGTGACATGCCATATTATTATGACTATTCTGAATCAGGAAAGGAGTCACACAAGACATCGTGCAGACCACTCTGGCCGTGTAATTTTGCTGCCAATTAGTCTCTCTGCAAGATTTTGAGAGCACCCAAAGCAAGTGGCCACTCAACTGTAGTTAATATATTTAGTAATATTATTATAATTATGTTTCCAACTAACTAACTATCTTTACGTTTGGAAAATAAAAATAGCCTGATGTAGCATGATCTTCATACTAAAATCATGTTTTAGAGATCCTAAAATCACAGTCAATTAGTCAGCTGTTGATATAGACATTTAATCCAGTACCACTATAGCTAGCCGCGCCCCTGGTTCGGTACCCCCCTTTTTCGATTGGCTACAATCGCAGTCACATGACAATTCTATCCAATGAGCATATTCTATTATTATATCGTGGGCGTTTCCATTCGCACTGCCGCTGCTGCCGACACCGTGAGCTAATGTGCAGCACCGTTCGTTAGCATCAACCACACCACGGTGAGTGAGGTAGTCGTATATATTAGTCAGCGACCTTAGTAGAATGGTGCATAACTCGGTCGCCGAAAGAAATTCCAAAGCTCTTACCGTTCTTTAACGTCTGCATGTAATTTCGTTTTCAAAATTGGCGTTTGGCTTTGTTCGGCTAAGCTAACCTGCTAAGTGCTAACTGTGGCTGAGCATTCAGTGGGGTCTCAGTCTTGTCTCCTCGACCATTTTGGTGTCTGACATTCAACAGACCCATATCCAAAACACAAATTTACACAAAGTTTTATAAATACTTTTGAGTTTTTCAAACAACTAATATGGTAGGTAGGTGATATTTTTGGTTTTGTTGTCCGGCGAGCATGTTGACACAGCGCAGCATGAAACGACGGGTGATAACGATTTTTTGTGAGGGTTGTTAGCTAACCGTTAGCTGCCGTTGCCAGTTTAGGCTCTGCACCGAATTAAAATGGCGTCTTGTTTTTAAATTCCCCCGATGGAGATGTAGAATTTGGGTTCCATAACGATTTGGTAACTTCTTCAGATCTTGCCTCACCGTCGCCCGAAATAAAGGTTTGGTGTATTCGCAGGTTTAACAGGTGTAATAATAGGATGTGATGATGTTTGAATTGTGCCACGCACTTCAGTAACTTGTTGACTAAAAATACAAAAATGAGGGCAGTGCTTAGATAATTATCTTAGTTTTCCTTCATGTATCTGTATTGCAACTGGAGACAAGTGTATCTTTTGTAAGGCTCAATCATCCCAACAGTTAGCCTTAGGGTATGCGAGGACTGTGGGCGTGTCATGTTAAATGAATGAGACACCCTATCTGCCCATTCAGCCTCACTCTTTCACCATAATCACATTTTTTCGTTTTAGTCAAACAACTGCGGGAACTCTCATGTTATATAAGGAATAACATTAACAATCAGTCATCTGTATGGAACTTGGGTTGACATCTATTCACAAATCAACATCTATTCACAAATCAATCATTTCAAATAGTATTGCTGCCTCGACTTGTCTGTCTGCTGTATAAAAAAAAAAGTTAAATATCAGGCTTTTACTTATTAGAAATCTGAATTTCTCTATATTTCCAACACAATGTAGCATGTGTGAACCATATTTCTGCATGTGAAGTAAGGTTGTGTTTAGTCCTA
Source organism: Acanthurus leucopareius (assembly GCA_029814765.1). Taxonomy (NCBI): domain Eukaryota; kingdom Metazoa; phylum Chordata; class Actinopteri; order Acanthuriformes; family Acanthuridae; genus Acanthurus; species Acanthurus leucopareius. The sequence goes on from JAQMCX010000022.1 coordinate 3,533,981, forward strand.
GAGGCATGTGCCGCTGTTCCAAAAATGCTCCTCTGTTGTTACAGCTGGTGACCTCTTAATTTCAATGAGAGATACACAAAAGATCTTCAGCAACTGTTTGAGGTGTTTTACCCTGTACAGTATCAGTATCAGATAGTGGAATTCTTTTTGAATACAATTCATATTCAGATAGTTTTTAATTAAAAAAAATGTGTGCCTTGCATATAATAATTGTGGATCAAGCTTGGTGTTCAGTTTGCTGCAGATAAGCACATGTTAACATTTGAATTCTGCCTGACTGAGTTTTTGTCAAAATGTGTGCATGTTTTCCCTACTTGTAGAAACGGACTGCAACATTGTCATCTGCTGCAGAGAAGCCCTTTTTCTAACACTGTCATTCACTGGATAGAGGAGTCACCACGGCCTCGAGAATAGCAATGGTAATGATTCAGTTTCTTCCTGTATTTTACTTGAAGTTATGAATCTTCATACTGTGTTTATATTTCTGAAAACAGGCAGACTGCCAAAGCACAAGACACACTGGCCCTTTTGTTAAATGTCACTGTTAACGGGACAAATAAATGTGTCACATCTAATTTAAGTCACAGAACTGGTGCCAGCTTTTTGTTACTCCAGTCTGCCTGGGGCTTTACGAACACATGCTGCAGCTTCCACATCACAGCTCTGCTCTAAATTGGTTCTGGCTCCCTGTGCATACACTCTGCTTGTGTAATCACTGGTGTTAGAAGCTCGGCCTAGACATGAGACCTTGTTGTTCTTTTTTTTTTTTTTAATGTAGCTAATCAAAGACAAGCGATAAATCTTGATAAATCCTTTTTACAGATTCCCCAAGAGCCTATCCCATAAAGCAGGATTAATGAAGTTGGTTGAATAACTGTTCTGAATACAACCTGGAACATTTTCAAATCTGCAGCATGTACTAAAGTATAAAGAGCTGCTCTGTATTTGATTCAGTCCAGTCATCCAGGAAACTCAGTAATGCTGCTCCATGCAACAAGCCTCTCTTGTAAAAATAGAAATGATATGTTGTTTTAACCCCAACCCACAGTATGATGCCGATGCACTATCCAAAGTAGATGTCAGGTTCTCCTTTTCCCCATAATAAAATTATCAAACCCCACCTCCCACCTGGTGTTGTTCCTCCCATTTGTTAGGGCCATGATGTCACAATTTATTGCCTTTGGGTATAATCTGTTTGTTCTTTTCTACAGTAATTTAGTCAGCAGTGAACCTTCATGGCATTTCTTGTTTAGTAGTAATCTTCTCTTTTTACCCCCCAGCCTCCCCCGATGCGCCACCGCTCTATGCGTGTCTTTATGAATGATGACCGTCATGTCATGGCCAAACACTCGGTAATCTACCCAACTCAGGAGGAATTAGAAAGTGTACAGAACATGGTATCTCACACAGAGCGGGCCCTCAAGGCTGTCTCTGACTGGCTAGATAAACAGGAGAAAGGAACCTCAAAGTCCGAATCTGACGGCACAGACACAGACAAGGAAAGGTGAGGCGATTTCAGTCTTTATGCTCAAATTTGTAGAAAGTAAGTCTGTAAATGAGAAATATTTGAATTCCACTTTTCTAACCATCAGTCACTTTTGTGTTTCTTGTCCCTCTCTCCTGTATCTGCTGTGTCTTCTGACAGCGATCATAAAGATCAGGCCACCCGCTCTTTACGTGGCGTAATGAGGGTGGGCCTGGTAGCCAAGGGCCTGCTACTGAAGGGGGACCTGGACCTGGAGCTGGTACTCCTTTGTAAAGACAAGCCAACCATCACTCTGCTGAAGAAAGTGTCTGAAAATCTTGTTACACAGCTTAAGGTGAGAACATGACTCAGTTAATTCAGTGCACTAAATAATAGATCAAACATTTTCATGAGAGCCTAATCCGTGCTTAACTTTTGCAGTAATAAAAAAATAAAATATTGACATTTGAGAGGATTATAAAGACATAATATTTATAGATATCCTTTCTTTTTTTTTAAATCAAAACACAACATTTACACATTAAACCAAAATCAGGAACCTGTACATTTGGACCTCTTGATTGGGAAGAGCAGAATGTAAAGCTTATTGTGGTAAAAGTTGCTTGGATTTTATACCAAATGAGGTCACAAAGCCTGCTTTGGGAAAAAAACAACAGGTTTCTAGAAATATATTAGCAAAAGCAAAAGCTAGACTTGTGCTGTCCTTAGCTTTTGACTATGAATGTTCCCATTTTTTCATCATCATCTGTAGCGATAATGGAATGACCTTCTCACCTGAATTCCTGAATATTAAAAAAAAATTTTTTTTTATGCTTTCAGCCAAAGCACTTTGTTGAGCTTCTTGCATTTTTTTTTTTACATTTACAACAGTTTGTAAGCCAGACAATCAGTTGAACAATTCAAAGGATATTATCCTTAGTATTCAACACAAACATTGTTAAACTTCTTAGCAGTGGCCTCGCCTTTGTTGTGTATAAAACACTTTGCTCTTCCTCAGGCGACAGAAGACAAGTACGTTGTGACTCAACACATCCGTGAAGCCAGTATTGTCATCAAGAACACCAAGGAGCCCCCTCTCACCCTCACCATCCACCTGACATCCCCTTTGGTTAGGGAGGAGATGGAGAGGGCTGCTGCTGGTAAGCTCCTACACAAGGGCCCCAAGTGTTTTTTAGCTGCACCCCTCCTCCAGCAGGGAGGCCAGGCAGGAAACCAGGCTAGACAGATATTGTTTATTGGGCCTTCAATGGAGCTAGGGGACAAGAATGCACTGTCACATAATAAAACTGCGCTATGCTTATAGCTCGCTAGACACTCTCATAGTTCCATGTAATGTAATTGTACATTTTTGATGGCCCAATATACAGTATAGGGCAGGTAGTTTACTGACTGCTGAAGACATGGCCTTTTCTCCCCCCTTAATGATCAAGGTCACCAACGAAATGAAGGCTTACTGAGAATTTAACCAAATACAAAAAAAGAGAGACCACTTTGTTTGCATGTGTTTTATCTTTGATGGTGAACGGTTTGCATTGCAGCAAAAATGAGTAGCAAAACATGCCGAAACTGTCCTTGGTTGTTAGACCCAACAGTGGGCTGTCGACTGTCTCATATTCCTGAGCAGGGAAGGCTCAGGCTTACAGATAACGACAAGGGACACCTGGATACTGCATGTATGTCCAACTAGGCTCAACATCCAGAGGATCGGCCCCTGTGGTTTGGTAGTGACAGATTATGAAAAATAGATGCAATCAATAACCGAGTTGAAGCTCTACAAGATCAAAGAAAAATTTCCAGTAGTTGATGTTCTATAAAAGCACTCGTAGACATGAGGACATCAGCTTGAGCAGGTGTTGAACCTTGGCCTTATTTGTAGCCCTGGGCTAACAGTGATGCCCAGTTTGAGTCTTTTGTTTCTGTTTTTTTTTTTTTTTTTTAAAGCCATCAGTTTTGCTGCAGTGTGGACTTGTTTTGATACCCACTTTTTGTGCATCTGATAACTTCTGCCTGTGGTTCCAATTCTGATTCTCTCTGTCAAGCCTTCTAGTTTGTCAATTTTTAGGGACGCTGGACCTTTGACCAACTGGCCGCTCTCTGTCTCGGAAGGGGCAAAGTGCAGTGCACCCAGTATAGGGGTAAAGGGGAGGGGCTCTGCCTCCTGTTGACGCCACAAAAACAAAATCAGACCTTTTTTGTAAGGACTGAAGCATCCATTGACGATGAAGCAACCATGTAGAGACAACCTCCCTTTTGATACAACTAGTTATCCTTTAATTAACTCACATTTCTGAGTCAGGGATTTTTAAAATTTATATACTTTTTAATTTGTTTTGTTATAACCCACTTAACAATACTGTCATTCTGGTGGGTTTATATCTAATCACGCATGCTAGGCCATGCAAACCCATATTAACTGGGAGGTTAGAGTGTTTGGTGGTTCTGCAGTGGAGGGGTCCCCCTCCCCTTCCCCCTCCTGCCTGTGGTTTGGGAAGGCTGCCTGTGTTCCCCCTGGCCGGCTGACAGAACTCCCCTTGGTCAAACTGTACCTTGTCTTCTTATTCCACCTGCCAATAGAATCGCTTTCAGTCAACGATCCCCCGGATGTTCTGGACAGGCAGAAATGCCTATCTGCCTTGGCGTCTCTCCGCCACGCTAAGTGGTTCCAGGTTTGGATCTTGTCTTTATTTGTCTCTAAAACAGAAGTAGTTTTGAGTTTGGTTTTTATGCTCTATGTTCTTTTGTCTTTTATTTGGGCGTTCCTTGTGTTTTTTCTTTATTTAATCTTATGAAGTGTACTTCCTGTAGTAATACTTGGATGTTTGTTTCATAGGAAACCTTTGTCATTACACTGTTGTAGAGTTGCTTTGCTCACTTAGCAGGTTCTAATGCAGTGCCACTTTTAATTGAAGTCCAAAGCTGCTTTTTAGTCCCTAATTTCATTGGTCTTAAACACAGCTGCTTAACTCGATAAGCGAAAAAAGAAAAAAAAAATCTGGGACTAATACACCATGTTTCCAGGTGCAATATTTCTATAATGTTGGTGTTGGTGTGAGTGAGTTGTTGTTATTTTCACATTGATGCTACTTTTATAGCCCTCTCTGCTGGCCCATACTGTAGTTTGAGGAGAAAATGTTTTTTGGAGTGAACCATGCTAATATTAATTCATTTTAGTATTGTGGCCTGTGTCATGTTTGGCTTTCACACTGTAACAATCAGTGCTCCATCTCTGCAGCTTTTGTAGAGTATGTGGCCTCAACTCCTCCTGCTGTCTGGCTGTTTCTGTTACTGTGTGCCACAAAATCAACAGGAATATTGCACCTCGAGTTGTTGTTTTTTTTAACTCTCACTGATTTAACCATTAACCTATTCAATGACAATGCACACCCTTTTTAAGTAGTTCACTTTACTCTCACATTAGAGCTGGTAATAACTTTGAGTTGGCTTTATTTAAATGTGTCTTCCTGAGCTTAAATCATGCGCATGACTTTCCCCACAAACAGAAATGTTTTATGTCTGAGAACTCCACCATCAATCATGTTGGCTATTGACTTACAGCCATGAATGTGAATGATCATAAGTGGGCTCTTTTAGCAAAGTAATCATTATTCTTTCATCAAGTATTTCCAGACATTTCCTTAATGACAAAGCTAAGCTGTTATAGTCTGTGTGGCTTCATTTTATTTCCTTTTATTTACTTGGATGTTAATGTTTCTTTATGCCTCACATAATCTTCCTTGTTGACTAACCCTGCTTGTCCTCCTCATGCCCCTCCCTCCCCCCCTCCCTGCTTGTGTCCCCAGGCCAGAGCTAATGGGCTGCGTTCTTGTGTCATCGTCATCCGGATCCTAAGGGACCTGTGTGCCCGTGTCCCCACATGGGCCCCGCTCCGTGGCTGGGTAAATGAGAGCCTCCTCTGAACAGTTTTGAATATAACAATGTCTTTTTGAAGGCTTGGTGATAGTGGCTTCTTAGACCTGCTAAATATGCAGGAAGTAGTTTTCTTGAGACTAAGCTTGCAGCTAAGAACTGCTCTTTTTGACGGCCTTCCCATTTCCTCTGATAAAGATCTGTCTGTCCTAATACTTAAAAGAGGAAACACAATCACCGTTATTATATGATACTATGCAACGCAGTGACTGTAAACGTCAACATGTAAGTGACCAAACTTAAAAATAGCATCCTTAAACAAAGAGTCTCCCTCCTTCTCCTTACTTGCAGCCACTGGAGCTGATCTGTGAGAAAGCCATTGGCACAGGGAACCGGCCCATGGGGGCAGGAGAAGCTCTGCGGAGAGTTTTAGAGTGTCTGGCTTCAGGAATCCTCATGGCAGGTGTGTATCGAGAAAGTGGTTGCCTGAAGTGATAAAAATGAGTTTTATTTGCTTATTTTTATTTTAAGTGTGCAGCTTTTTTTCTGAAGCTAATCTAAAACTGTGTGTTACAGATGGTGCTGGAATCTCTGATCCATGTGAGAAAGAGGTCACAGATGCTATAGGTCACTTGGACCTTCAGCAGCGAGAAGACATCACAGCTAGTGCACAAGTAAGTCACATAAAATTATGTGTGTATGTGTGTCTGTCTGTGTCTTTGTCTTTGTGCATCCATTTTAGTAAATGTGAAATCGACTTCCTGTCTCTTGTTTTCTCAGCATGCCTTAAGGCTGTCAGCTTTTGGACAGCTTCACAAAGTGCTCGGGATGGATCCCCTTCCCTCTAAGATGCCCAAGAAACCTCGTAGTGAGACTCCCATTGATTACACAGGTAAGCAAAAGTAGCTTACCCGTAAGAGTCAAACAATGCACAACTGTCACAGTAGAGACTACTGAAGTAATGCAGTGACATGCCTTGTATGCTCTCGTGGTTAATTGTCGTGTGTGTTTCTATGGTGCAGTGCAAATCCCACCCAGTACGGCATATGCACCGCCAATGAAAAGGCCCATTGAGGAAGAGGAGGGGACAGATGACAAGAGTCCAAATAAGAAGAAGAAGAAACTCCAGAAGAAATGTATGTGTGTTTTTAGCTTGTATGTCTGTAGAAAAGTCAATACACATTCAGGTTATCTACTATCCCTACTTAGAAAATATAGAAAATGTTTAATGATTTTTAGTAAACAAAAAGCTTGTTATTATAGGATTTATTAGCCAAATTGACAAAAACTAAAATTTTGATTATTGATTAGTCATTGGAAGCTGAAAGTCTTTTTGTTTTTGACAAAACAGGGAATATGAAAATGCCTGTCGCCTGTTATAACTTATAACTAAGTTGGTTTCTTAAGAAAGCTCTGCTGTTCCATCAGCTCCAGAAGAGAAAGCTGAGCCTCCCCAGGCTATGAACGCTCTAATGAGGCTCAATCAGCTGAAGCCAGGTCTCCAATACAAACTAGTGTCTCAGACTGGCCCAGTTCATGTCCCTGTCTTCACTATGGCCGTAGAAGTAGATGGTACAACCTTTGAGGCTTCTGGCCCATCCAAACGCACTGCCAAGCTACATGTAGCTGTAAAGGTAAGCACAGCATTCAAAGGGAAGATCCTCTGTAAATAAAATGCTTTGATACAACTTCAAACCCCACTGCCCACATTCCCTTACACTGTCTAAACTAAATGGATCTGTGTGGACAACTGCAGGTCCTCCAGGACATGGGCCTGCCCACAGGAGTGGAACTAAAGACTGCTGAGCCAACAAAATCAGAGGAGGTGGTTGTAGCTAACACTGTGGAAGAATTGAAGCCAGTAGTCACACCCGTTGAAACAACCACTGCTGCCTCAGGAACAGCTGCTGCAGACACCACAGAAGCTGCAGAGGTACAGAGCAGCTCTCTGTGTGTCAGTGGACACAGGCATTAGTGGAAGTAAGGCATTAAATTGGGCTTTTTTCTCATGTTCTCGTCCTAATTTTTTCCAACTGTGTCTTCATCCTCTCAGACTGCTCGCCAACAGGGACCAATCCTCACCAAACATGGCAAGAACCCCGTGATGGAACTGAACGAGAAGCGCCGCGGCCTGAAGTACGAGCTCATCTCAGAGACGGGCGGCAGCCACGACAAACGCTTCGTCATGGAGGTGGAAATAGATGGTCAGAAGTTTCAGGGGACAGGATCCAATAAGAAGGTGGCCAAGGCCTATGCTGCGCTGGCTGCTTTGGAATGGCTCTTCCGTGAAGGATCTGTGGTTGAGGCCACTAAAAAGAAGAAGGGACCACCCATGGTGAGCACCCAGTGAAACAAGGAAAAATCAAAGATGGAGTTGTTTAAAGTCAAGAGTTAGATTAGAGTTATAATAATATTAAATTAATCATGTGAAAGTGTGTATCACATATGATACAGTTGGTATTTTAGGTAATTAGTTTGTAATCCCTGAATCATCATAGTTTAAACTGATGTTTTTACTGAAAATAGATTTATCAGATTTTTCAATTAAAAATTTGGAGAATTTATGATATTATTTTTGCTTTAGATAACCTGCCAGAGTCGGTGTGAAAACCAGATTCTCTGCAGCAGTCAGCAAAGAGCTGAGTCAAATAAAGAAAATAAAGTAGTATTTCAACCCCTTGTGCAATGTAGAGCTCAAATGCAAATTCCTACACCATAAATCAAGAGTTAATCCACATGAAGAGATTTTTTTCGTTGTGTTTTGGCATTTTGTCTGCAGACAAAAGAGCAGTTTGTCTAAAATTGGACCTTTTCCGAAAACTTGTTCTATGGGGAAGATATTTAAAAAACTTGAATTGTTGACTTGTTGACAATAAAAATTTTTTTGTTTTTTTTTCTTGCAACAATGTGGGCAGAGTATGCATTGTTGTGTTATCTCTTAACATGGGGCAATTTAATAATGGAAAATTATGCTGGCGCTAACCTTACTTGTAGGGTTTTTAATTGTTTACACACAAGTGTACATTTACTCTTCCACTAAACTGAGTAACAGAGGTGTCAGAATGCACAAAGGAGGTCACCACGTAATCCAACACTTCCACAACAGAGTTCCTCCTGCCAGCTTTGCAAGTTTTGTATGCAAAGTGGTCTGACCTGTAGTTGCAGATAGCCTATCAGTAACAGCTTTTTTCAAACTTTTAAGTGGTCAGCATGACTCTGAGGTGGTTGAGTTACAGCACCTTTCAGTTTGCAATACTCTTGAGAGTGTTTCAGCTGTTTTTGAGTTTTCATCATGTACAAAGATTTTTTAAAACAGTGATTTTATAGACAGGATTTCTCTTTGGAACAAAGGTGAGAAGGAACCTTTAAAGGCTCAAATAGAGAAAAATATGAACAGAAACATTCAATGAACGAGATTGATCAATATTGGGATTGGGATGAGTATATAGTAATATAATGAACAGATTGAATTAAGGTAACACTTAAAGTAAAAATGGTATAAAAACAATTAACAATATGCATGTGCGTTGCTATAAATGTATAATATAATGTTAAATATTGTATATATATTAATTATGTGTAGCTTAAATGTTAGCGAAAAAAATGCATACATGCAATGAAATTTAATTATGTCAAAAGGTCAAATAACACTGGAATAAAAAGAAAAATAGAGTTCTCTGATAATTATTCAATGTGTCAGGCTAAAACTTTGCTGTTCATTATGGTTGAAGAGCAAGAATAACATGTTTGTTTTCTTTTTCAGCACTCTCCAGGTTTTGGCATGATGGGAGCCCCTGGGGTGGGAGATGCAGCCGCACCCAGGGGCAGAGGGAGAGGAGGGCGAGGTCGCGGAAGAGGCAGGGGCTTTAATAATGGAGGAGGTTATGGTCAAGGAGGTAACAACACTCTTCTGTAGCCAACGTACTTTGTGTTCTGGTGAAAAAGTTATTATGATTGACATTGTGTCCAAACAGCATATTAAATGTGTTTTATCCTCCCCAGTTGGTTTTGGAACATATGGTTACGGGAACAGTGCTAACTCCGGATATAGTAAGTATTCATTTTAGTCCCAACTTGAGTGAATATTCACTCTTTGTCTGAGCTGTAGTTAAGCTTTCAGTTACCATGTGAGAAACCCAAACAAATTTCTCAGCAAGTGTGTCAGCATAGATTGTGTTCTGGAGCAGGAAGGTGCATCTGGCCAGGACTGTGAAAAAAACAGCCCTTGTGTCAAAACTACCTACCTAGGATATGTATCCCTCTGTCACTCCAGAGCAAACAGCCAACCAGACTATATAACGATAAAACATGTTGGGATGTTCCCAGTTCAACGATTTTACATTTCTCTGCTTTAAGCCACAGGATTTAATCTATTTTTGACAAGCACCTCCATCTTATGAGAACCCCTTTTCTTCCCTCTGGCAGCCTGTTCTGAGGACTGACCTACCTGAGCGTGACAGGAGCAGAGAAATCTAAAAAAAAAAAAAACCAAAAAAGAAAAAACCCAACAATTCAGTTGAATGCAATCTGACCAAATGAGTCACTGAACTGCCACTTTTACGGCAGGAAAGAAAAAAAACCCAAATAAACAAATCTAATTTTGATATTTTTTCCCTTCTCTGCCCTGTCTCACTCTTTAGGTGACTTTGTCTCAGACTGCTATGGCTACCACGAGTTTGCGACATAGATCTTCCCCAATCTTAGAAAATCAAAAAACAATCCTGTAGAGGGGATAAAAGTGGACAAAATACTCAGTAGTGTTCCAGCAGCATCATGAACTCCCTTCGCCATCAAGTCCGCAACCCTGGGAATAAAGTGACAACAACCCCTCCTCCCTGTCTTGCCAATCTTGTCATGTCCTGACACCTCGGGGAGACGATCTTCCACTGCATGTGTGTAGCCATAAATTACCCCCTGTTCTCTCAACTTGCTGTGGATGCACCTGCACACCTTGAGCTCTCCAAACAGCAGGGTTAACTTACTGTAGATTGCCTCCACGTGGCGAACCAGGGGACAGGGCTTTGTTTCTCTTAATTTGGATCATGATAAAGTGAAGGCCGGTGGAAACCTGGACAACATACATCTCTTTGGATTGTTGTCATGACTGCAGCAGCCTGGTTTCTCTGTCTGTCACCATAATGTTTACTCAGATGAAAATACAGACAATTGTTTCACCTTATTCTAATGCCTCCCTGTCACTTCCAGTCATGATGAAGCTGTTTTTATTTTCTGTTTTGCTTTGGAAAACTTACTGCATTGTTTATGTTGAATCTGCTGTTTCTGTATCATATCAGCAACACTGTTAAGTTATGGCGACACTGAATGCATGATGAGTCTTACTTTTGATTGATATTTTATAATATCCATCTGTAACAGCATTAGGCAACTGAGGCTGTTGGCACTACGCTTGCACACTGACTGAAATAGAGGAGCTGATGTATGTTTGGGAAGGGAAGACTTCTTGCTCAAGCTATTTTTTTTAATGTTTTTGTTTTTTAATAAATGTGACATCAACACTCATTACTATCTTCCTCCAGGGTCTGAGTTAATTTCTGAGTACTTGTCAAGAGTGTATTACTCCATGCACACGTGCAAGCAGCTGTTAAAATATATCAAGATATGTCTATTTTAAGCCTGTGCCATGCTGTTATTTCCCAGATTACTACAACAATGGTGGTACAAACGGAGGAGCCGGGGCCTCAGGCAGCCCGTCAGGTGGCCCTCCAGCCAGCACAGCACCAGGATCAGCACAGGGCTCCTACGGCTCATACTACCAGAATGATGGAGGCTACTCTGCCACATCTGCAGCCAAACCCCCCAAAAAGAAGCCTCCCATGCACAAGGGAGGGAAGCCACCCTTTCCAGGCCCTCCAGGGGCAAACGCTGGATCTGCAGGGGGGTACCAGTCTAGCAGCTCCCCAGGGCAGGGATCTTATAACCAGTATGGCCAGGGCTATGGACAGGGAAAGAAGAGTTTCAACCAGAACCAGGGAGGGGCAGGTGGATACTCGTACAGCACCGCCTACCCGAGCCAGGTAACAGGTGGTGCTGGAGGTAGCCAAGACTACAGTTATGAAGGTGAGTGAAACGTTCAGTTTTGAAATTTTGATACAAAGTTTGAGCCTATTGCAAATGTGGCAGCCTATTGCATCTGACAAAAAAGTATTTACAGAGCTGTTTTGAGCAAATTGTCTTGTTTAAACAGGATCCATTTCACCCTATGATGGACCAAATTTTTTAATCTCTTAAATTACTTTTTAAATGAGGATAAAGATCATGCTTGAGCCTGAAGACACTGTCACCCACACCCACAAAAAAGACGGATTGGATTGGATTGGATATGGATTGATTGAGGTTTTATGCTTAAAATGATACAAAGCCAAAGCACCCTTGGTCGGTTTATCCATTATTTTTAATTACTCTGTTCAAGTTGGTGGGAAGACTCAGGTTAGGAAACAGCCTCAGCCCTTAAAATGCACCTGTCTGCTACAGGATTGACATTAAAGCTGTTTTTTATCAAGCAGTCTGGCTTAGTTTGGTTTGTCACACTCCATTACTACATTTATTTTTGCACTTCCATCATTCAAAAGTGTGGGATGGTAACCAGTTCAAGAACCACTGCATTCAGTCTATTCAGTGTTTTGTTACCCCTCTGTTGAGGCACCCAGCACACTGATCTGAAACTTGAAGTGGAGCTGGAAACACAGCAGACTATTCTCTCATGTTGTGTAAGAGGCCCCAAAATCTTCTGTCTCTTTTGTCTTGCTGTCCGCAGCTTTCTTAGTTTGCTCAACAGACTTCAAAATCAATTGTCTATACTGTATACCATAACAGAAGAACAATATTTTGGGGTCTTTATTAGCTGCGACAGGAAGCTTTCTTAAGTGGAAAGCTCCAAAGTCCCACTGTACATTATTTGAGCACCAAGCAGCAAACAGACACAGTTAGCATCATTTAGCATTGAGCAGCCCAAGGGCCAGATATTTTTCTAAGAAGTTAGAAGCGACTAAAGGAGAGTGAACATTAAACCCAATCTATGTCCATCAAGAAGATAGAAACAGAATTTCAAATGAATGATGAAGTTGCCCTGTGACTGCTGGATATGTAATTAAGAAACCTTTTGCTGAATGTGAGGGCTAAAGTAATTTTTCAGTGTTGTGTTCACAGCTCATTTCCACTGGGGCCAAAAAATATTTTATTTCATTTTATTAAAAGACTGGATAGATTTAGATCTGGTTCACTAACTATCTACCTTCCTTGTAGGCTTCAACAACCAGTCCAACTACAATTCCCAGGGTGGCGGAGGCGGAGGAGGTGGCAACCAGGGCTTTGGCACCAACCACTCCCAGTATCACAACCCTGTGGGCTACGGCAGAGGAGACAGCAGCATGAATTACCAGTACAGATAGACTTGTGTCACTCCGTCTGTGAATCATTGGCACCAAGCACCCTACATGAGTGTCTCAAGCCAAAGAAAGTGACGGCTTGCCTGTGCTCTCTGCCTTTTCCATGTTTGCTTCTTGTGTGCTTTTGGGTTACTATGTGGCACACGTGGGCACAAATGAGATGTCTGAACTTTGTGTCAGAGCTGAGTTTTGGCTGAAATAAGTGGTCCGTTTCAGTGGTCTGGTCAGTGCTTCGTCCTGTGTTTTTAGGTTGTTCTTTGTTTTTTTATTTCCATCTCTGCTACCAGTCCTCATCCTCATCACAAAACAAGAAGGCTGATGCTACAAATCACTCACTAGCTCTGACTTGGTTCCCTTTCTTACAAATGGTTGTGTGGTTATGGCATTTTTTTTTCTCATGTGAAACTAGAAAAATCTTGTAGTTTAAACTACAAAGGTTGATGTATTTTTTGTAACAATTCAATAAACCAGAATAGCTTTTTCTTTTCTGTATTGTAATTTTTGCTTATTTTGTAATAGTGTAATAGTTATTTTAATAAATGGTTTGGACATAACTGGAAAATTCACTGACATTCTGATGTTATATCCATGTTTTTGCTCATTGTAGCTTTTGGATTGGGTGGAATTTGTTCAAGTTAATGTAGAACCAACTGTGTTTGTATTAATAAATGATTTTTATTTTGAATAGAGGTCTTGTTTACAGTTTTGGCTTTTAAGAATCAAATATTTATACTAATGATACTATTGACATTAGGTGAAAACTTTGGAATGTCACTGATTCTCTTGACTGTTAATGGCTCATCAGCCAGAAATTTTTCACAACCTGACCTTATTAATGGCTTTATATACTAATGATATAAATAACAACAGATACCATTTGTTATGAAGGGGAAAACTACTGTATATGACTGAGATGCATCTTGATATATGATCTTAATCTGAATGAAAGCTATATTGAAAAAAACGGTTAAAATAAAGAGGAGTTGTATAGGTAAAGATTGTTAATACAAAGGCTTAAATCTAAACTTTCACAGGATTTGAATTCATATAGAAACAAATTAATTACATACACTGTTTGATCTTTCCTTTTGACAACCATGCAACAGGTACTTTTGTTGTTCTACTAGAATAAATACTTTAATGCAGGACTTTTCTGTGTTAGACAGTACTTTTACCCAGCGTCCCTGCCTTTTAGTAAAATACTTCAGTTTTTCTGTCGTCGATGTTTCCCAGTGTAATTTACATATAAAAACAAAGTGATAACAGTATTTACGGTATCCCTCGCCCGCTTTCCTCATATTTGACGTCCTGCTACTCTAAGAAATACGGCCTTTCGCAACGCGACGTCACATCCGGTCCCTCTTGGGCTTTGCAGGGAATCAGCATGGCGGACACCGGTGTGGTGGAGACACTTCTACGGCGGATTGAGAAGGCGGACGATGGCGTGGACAGTCTGGAAGTGGCGGCCAGCCTCCAGGTGGACCATCAGGTCATCGTCGGAGCCGTGAAGAGTCTGCAGGCCCTCGGAGATGTGAGTTTCCTGGGCTGAGAAGTGGCGGAAGTCAGGCTGTCACCGTCAGCTCTGCTCATTCAGTGTGACTGATGCAATAAGGACGTCAAGTTTAATGAGTCGATACCTGTCAGTCAGAGCTGTTGGACAAACATTATAATAAGCTCAGCATCGTGTGACAGGCATGAAGATTACACATTTCCTTGAGCCAGTCAGAATGAATATTTACTGTTATTGCCACTTAATCTGTATCCATATGAATAGAGAGGAAGTCTTGATCCCTGGTCCTTCATGAAATTATCTGACAGACGTGTTTGTTCTCTGCTATTCAGTTGATCTCAGCCGAGCTGCGCTCCTCAAAGCACTGGGAGCTGACGGGGGAAGGCACGGAGATAGCCGAGCAGGGCAGCTATGAGGCCCGGGTGTTCAGCTCCATCCCTCTGGAGGGTCTGCCGCAGAGCGAGCTTATGGTGAGTGCTGCAGGAGGACAGGACGGGTCCGCTTGACCTGAGTACGGGACTGAACTGCAGAAAAAACGCAAAAGGGAGAGAAAGCTGCCCTTTAACCTTTAACTTTTACTTACTTGTTACTTGTTGTTTCTGGCTTTTTAAATGTGTCCTAAATTATAGTAAAATATATTTGGATTTAGGACATTTGGTCATAAAAAAACAGGACATTTAAAGATATAGTTTTTGTCTGTGGGAAATTATAAGAGCATTTTTCACTACTTCGTTCCATCTTATGGACCAAAGGATTAAATTAATATCAGATAACAATCACCAGATGATTCAGCTTTGAAATTAAAAATAAAAATGGTTCTTTGTTGCTTCAGATCAGATTCTGCTTCCATCAAACTTTTCAACCTTTTTTTGTAAGTCAAAAACATTTTCAAAAAGATTATGTGGAACATAATCGAAATTAAATTTGATGTATTTTGCAGATAATCGAGGTGGTTTGAACTTTCCTTATTTCTATTACAATAAAGAGCAGCAATATTTTCCTTTTCCTTGGGTAATAGTTAAGCAAAACAACACAGATTTTCTAAAACCTATAAGGATATTGGAATCAATCACCACTCCTGTTTAAAATGTAGCATAGTGTATCAGCAAGTACCAGAGTCTATTAGGGATGCACGATATTATCGGCACAATATCGGTATCGGCTGATAAAAGCTTAAAAACACGTTTATCGGTATCTG
>JAQMCX010000022.1:3550193-3565784 GCA_029814765.1 Acanthurus leucopareius
ATCGGTATCGGCCAAAAGGGGTTTCGATATATCGGCATATCGGATATCGGCAAAAATCCAATATCGTGCATCCCTAGAGTCTATGCACCAGTTCAATACCACTTATTAAATTATTAACAAGGAGACCTAGCTGTTTCTCCACAGCATCCTGTACACCTTTACATGTTTTTTACTTCAATATCCAGTAGCAATATCCATAAAAATACAAGTGACTTTTGTAAATTTTACGTCAAAACAAAATACAAGCAGACTGTGTTTACAAGCTAATATAGCCATCTGTTTGACTTAGTGATGAACTCACCCCATCCTTGCTTTTGAAAAGCTGAGCCTTTAAATGATGCCCCTTTCATATCCGGTCATGATGCCCTCACCTGTTATTAGTGAACCTGTTTACTGGTGGAATGATCCAGACAGGTGTTTTGGGGCCATTCATTCATGGATTTTCCATTTTTAAATGAATAATTTCTTTAATAAGTTTTGTCTTTTATATGTCATTTTGCTAACAGAAACATAGAATGGACCACACATCCCCCTAAAATTCTGCATTGCTGGCATGTTTTGTGACATTGTTGCCCCTTCATGTTTGTGCAGAAAATCTCTTTTGGGAAGATCGGCTTCAGCAAGGCCATGTCCAACAAGTGGATCAGAGTGGACAAGGCGTTCGAAGGTGGCCCGAGGATATTCAAGACTGTAAGTGTTAAGCGTTACCTCAGCCTGTGATTATTGCCTTTTGTGGTTATAAGTTTTTAATAATAAGGTGTGTCTGTGTGGGGATGTGTCAGGTGGAGAGCATAGAAGACCAGGTCAGAGAGAAGCTGCTCCTGGTCCAGAGAGGCAACACAACACAGCTGGAGGAGAAAGAAAAGAACGAGCTGAAGAAGAGAAAGCTGCTCTCTGAAGTGTAAGTTGCGTTTATTTATCTTTAACTTTATTTACTTTTAGGAACTGCATTTGTGCAGAACATTAGTGTGTGTGTGCAATTTACATACCCAGCCACTTATTATAGAATACCACACACACATCACAAACCAGCGATCCAACAGTGGTCATTTAGTAGTGCTTGCAAAGCACAATACATGAGGAATGGACAATAAACATTAAAGATAAAAAATATGTGTTAAAATATAAGATAGATAAATAAATAACTCAGTAATATAGGGTCAAGTCAAAAAGAATGGTGTCAAAACTGCATAAATAAATAGAAAGATAAAAAGATTGATCATCCCCAATACACAAGAGGTGGTGTTGTACCTTTGTCTACCAATAGGGGGCAGGAGAGGCTTTGTTAAATCTCGGTGGTGGCTTTTTACAAATCAGCATGAGGTTGGGTTTATATTTAAAAGTGATTAGATGTTCAGTTCCAGTGAAACAACAGTTTCATTGAACAGTCCGGTGGGAACAGATTGTAACTGTTTTGTTACATCCTGTTTACTGCATTCGTTATGTAATGTTATGACTCTGCCAGAAACATGGGACTCTTTCTGGGCTCTGACCAACATAGTGGCAGATGCTTTGTGAATGGACTCCTTCCATTTTGTTACACAGTCATATAATTTTCTCAAACACTTACATTATTACAGGAGAGCTGGAAGACAATTACATGAATAACAGGAAATATGTTTGAAATATGGTGCCATGGTGTTACAGCTACATGTTATGTGATGCTGTTATCCCAAAAACCACAATAGTCCTACCTAATAATGTATTGAGGGGTTTTTTTTGGTTTGTTTATTTGTTTTTTTTGTTTTTTTTGTGAGGAACAAGAAGATGGGACAGGATTTTGCTTATTATGCTTATGCATATTTGCTAAATATATTACTTCAGTTGTTACAATGACCAGGAGACCAGCAAGTGTGTTTCCTCCCTTAAAAGCAAGCACATGACTCTGAGATGTCCATATTGTCCATCCTCCTACAGAACTGGATGTGTAGACTAGACTTTGTGCGTTAGAATGTTATCACCATGAAATAATCAGAAAATAACTTTAAGTTATTAGAATCACTGCTTTGTTGTTAATATTCACTCCCCTTCTTTTCATTGATTGTCAATCCTTCTCAAGGACTGTCTGCAACAGAATCTTACTGCAATAGTGAAAAAAAAACGTGTATTTGTCTCCTTGATTCAATCTAAGTCCAAAAGTTCTCCTAAGTGTGCTTAGGAGACATGCTATATTCTTCCAGCAAGTCTCCTAAAAATTGGGCCAGTAGTTTTCTCATAATCCTGGTGAAAAACAAACAAGCAGAGCAAAAAAAAAGACCAAAAACAGAACCTCCTTGGAGAGGTAATGATTTTCTCTGTAACTTCATGGAACATCTGGTCATTATATAGATGCAAAACTAAGGAGGAGCCTTACATTTAGATTACACAGAGATGAGAACATTTTGGATTTTGGTTTTAATACACTAAAACAGACTCTGTACTGATACCATAGTGCAGATTCTTCCAAAATCCTGGTAGCTGGACTGCAGATGCACTAAGCTGATCTAACTAAGCATCTTTCTCCTGAGGGGAGATATTATCAGGAAATATTGACAACTGTGCAATAAAAAAACATGGCTGTAGTGAGGCATGCATAATAACCACATACAGTACATCAGTACATGTATTTACAGCGTTTGAATCCTCCTTACACATGTACATACATTAATCAAACAGCACAGACATTCAGACTTACATGGCTTTCAATCAAATTCACATGACACATTACAGACAAAATGCTGAGAGAAGATTCATCATTCAGGAAAATATATTAGAGGCACCAAAACTATGTTATGCATTTCAGTACAGCACCTCTGTAAACCTCTGGTCTCTCACTGTGTTACATTAAAATCAGGTATGTTCATCTCTAACATTGACCCACTCTTCAATTTCTATGTCCAGGACAGTGAAGTCATATTGGATCAGTAAGGGCAACTCCTTCAGCACCACCATCACCAAACAGGAGACAGATCTCACTCCAGAGATGATTGCTAAGTGAGTACAGCTGCTGCTTATTCAGTCCAGTTTCAGATATGTGTCCCGTCTGCCCTCCTCTGTCTGTCAGTGACGGGGTGCAGGACCTCAGACAGAGGACACAGAGAAAGCTCCGCCCATAAAAGGGGATGAGTCCGAAGATATGGACTTTGTCCTAAAGGCAGGGCAGGACAAACTGACTGTGACCAAAAAAACTGACAGAAACAAATTAGACCCGCAATTTTGCCTCATGAGGTTGAGTTGTGCAAGATGTCTGCAAATCCTGGAAAATGATTAATATCTCAGAATCTCTGTTCTCGAGTATCTTGTTAAATATTTCATCCCTGGTTTGTGCTGCTTTTTTTGATTTATGATATTTTTCATTGACAAAGATGACCTTTGTTTCTATTGAAAGCACCATTTAAATCTCAGTTAGTCGCTGTTTCTGTGAGATATTTTAAATCAAAATATATGTATAAATAAATAATTAATGGACATACTTATAACACAGCTTACACTGTTTCCATGCTGACAGTGAGGCATTAAAATGCTTTAAAATGCCCCAGGTTTACATGAAATCATATCATAGAGGAGATTTAGCTAAAAGCTGCATCCAGATGTTCTTTTTTCCTCTGCCCAAAATTCAAATAGCTGCTGCTTTTACTTGCAGAGACTGATTGTATCAACATAGATTTGATGTTCAATCTTCTCTGCAGATTAATCAAATGAATTGGGGCGAGCATTATGTACTGTCACCAGATTACTGACTATAAAGAACTTAGGCGTGGATGCTGCTGTTTATGTCGACAGCAGCACTCAAAGCTGCAGTCAGTCCCTTCCATCTTTAGACCAGTGGTGCTCTAATCTTTTCTGTCCGTCCTGCTTTAGACGAAGAAAAAATTCCAGCAAGATCTGGACCATTTTTTCACCTAGCTCGCACTAATTTGTTATGCAAAAAAACCCACTTCCATGTCAACTTTCTTAACCAATTTATGTTACATTTTGTCACTAGATTGCTCATCAGACTTTGCTTTTTTGAAAAATAGATTAAAATGAAATGAGTAGTCACCTTTTGAGAACATTAACAATAAAAAGTTCATTCTGTGCAAAGAAAAGTAAACAAATACAGAATCCAAGAGCAAAATATGAATCTTTGTATATTCTTGACTTGGGTTTTGGCTGTTGATCATCATTAACGAGGCCTGACTTAGTCTCTTGAAATCCTTAATCTTGCTTGTGCTGTGTTTCAGTGGCAGCTGGAAAGAGAAGAAATTTAAGCCATACAACTTTGAGGCCCTGGGCGTGGCCCCTGACTGTGGCCACCTGCACCCGCTGATGAAGGTGCGCACACAGTTCAGACAGATCTTCCTGGAGATGGGGTGAGTGGCTGTTAATGTCAGCGAAAATTGCCATTTCACATACACACACACTCATCATAAACACAGCAAATCAACTCTCTGCTTTCTGCAGCTTCACAGAGATGCCGACCAACAACTTCATAGAGAGCTCCTTCTGGAACTTTGACTCCCTGTTTCAGCCTCAGCAGCACCCAGCCAGAGACCAGCACGACACCTTCTTCCTGTCGGGTGCGTGTCACACATTTCTTTCTCTGAGTCCCGTCACAGCTCGTTGTGATGTCAATGCCAGTTGTGATGATCATATATCCTGAACATCATTTTTCAGACCCAGCACTGGCCCACGAGTTCCCACAAGACTACCTGGAGAGAGTGAAGAAGGTCCACTCAGAGGGAGGCTTTGGTTCGCAGGGGTGAGACGTGATCACACACCCACACATCAAGTAACTTGAATCAAATTTTAACGTGGTGTGTGACAACATTATTTAATATCCTGCTGGCCTTCAGGTACAAATATGACTGGAAAATAGAGGAGGCTCAGAAGAACATCCTCCGCACTCACACGACAGCAGTCAGTGCACGCATGCTGTATAAACTTGCACAGCAGGTGAGCTTTACTCGCACACACACACGCACGCACGCACATGCACATGCACATGCACATGCACATACACACGCACACGCACACACACACACACACACACACACGTGCACACACATGCACACGCACATGCACACAAAGGTTTAAAGTCATGTTGGCAGGTTTAAAATCAATGTTTTGCAAGAAAAATCGAATGTATCTAAAGCCTTGCATCTTAAACACACCACTGGGATGCATTGCAGTGCACACTGAAAGCCTGGCCCAACCTCACTGATGCTCTCGTGGCTGAAAGTGAGCACCTCTCTGCAGCCAGGTTCCAAAGTCATGTGAAAAACTTGCACAGCAGCATGTAGATTTTGTCCATGATGGTAAAAATTCACACAGATGAATCCACAAACTTTTGACAACATGTTGCATTTATCATATGATGTTGTTATTGACAGTGAACGCTCTTCTGTCTCCCTTTCAACACCCAAATGTCAAACTGTTAATCCATCACCAGGAGAAATTCACTCCTGTCAAGTATTTCTCCATCGATCGGGTGTTCAGGAATGAGACCTTAGATGCCACCCATCTGGCTGAGTTCCACCAGATAGAAGGAGTGGTGGCCGACTACGGACTCACACTGGGAGACTTGATGGGTGTCTTGCATCAGTTCTTCACCAAACTAGGTCAGCAGGACGCTGTGACACTGTTAAAGATAAATAACTGTTAAGAGCTCAGGCACATGGATTTATAATAGGGATAAGAAGTCTGAATGTTCCCGAGGAATAATTGTGCTTATAGATGAATGAATAATGTTGTATTTATGTAAAACAGGTAGCTACAGTTCTTTTTTGCACTAGATAGTTTTACCAAGGACATGAAACACATGATAATCCAATTTTCTGCAAACTTTGTTTGAAGTTTTGATATTTGTTGCAGTCAGTTGTGTTTTTCAGACATTAAGTAAAAACTGACCCAAATCTGTCTTTTTCAGGAATTACCAAACTCCGCTTTAAGCCTGCCTATAACCCATACACAGAGCCAAGCATGGAAGTGTTCAGCTACCATGAAGGTATCGTACAACTCCTCCAGAAAATATGTCACCACTGACACTCAATTAGTTCTTTGACTGCTATTTAATATTCAATATATTAGCTAAATTCAGAACTTTAGCTAAAGCTAAAACTAACATTAATTGAGTGATAATTAAATGTATTAAATTGTAAACTGAGTTATTAAATAGACTTTATCATAAATATGTACAGCAGAGGGACATTTGCTAAAATAGAACTACATTTAATCCAGTTAAGGTATGAATTGCCACCTAATTGAAAATGCCATGATGTTCATTTTTCTCTCACAAATGACTTGCAATGGATCACAAAGACTACATTTTCCCCTTCACATGCTGTGAAAAATATCTAAAGGCAGGGCTAAACTTGCTTTTGTAGGTATTTTTAGGTTTTGTTTTTAATATTTGTAGAGGAAAAGTCTTCTTTGAAGGACAAATCAAAATATCATAAATTTTCTGTCCACCCTTCCTCAACACCACTGCAGGTACTCTCATCCATTACGGGACAGTTCCTCTGTTCCTCTTGTTCCTCTGACTGTGTGTAATTTCTCTGCATACATTCAGGTCTAAAGAAGTGGGTGGAGGTGGGAAACTCAGGGGTCTTCAGACCAGAGATGCTGCTGCCCATGGGCCTCCCTGAGGGTGTGTCAGTTATCGCCTGGGGCTTGTCTCTGGAAAGGTGAACACACACACACACACACACACACACACAAACACACACATACACTCACAGAAACTCAACATAAATTTGTTGCACAGAGAACACAACTCATAACTGACCCGCATTTTGTGTTATTATGATGTCAGAACAAGCTTAATATGGTCTGTAAAAACTATTGATAATCTGTCTGATTTTTTGTTTCCGTTTGTGTCTGTGTGATTCTGTCTGTAGACGTCATCAGTCCTGGAGCTTACACATCTGACCCACATATTTAGGTTTATTGTTTTGAAAAGGATTATTCCTCCTTAAATATGATTTACTTTTGCTATTTACATTATTTCCTGGGATTATTTTGTGTCAGATTATACACTATATGCCATACATGTAGAAGTCATATATGTTGTATAACAATAAGGATTTTTTTTTCTTATAAGAACATACTCACCAGCCTGGGTTTTGTTTAACTTTAATAACACAAAACTCCCAGATTTGCTGTGAAGTATTCCTCACCACATGGCTCTATTTGTGCACACAGTACAGGACTGCTGCTTGCAGTGAAAACTATGGGTTTAACTGTAGGTACTTCTGAGTTTAATTTGGGAAAATTTAATGGCTAATACATGACTATGGAGCTTGGAAAGGTTAACCCTAACCCTACCCCTAACCCAACAGTCCATGCTGAGTAGTTGTCCCTCTTCCCTAAACTCTCAATTGGTTTTTTCCGACTCATCAGACCTAGAGTTAGACACAACACACACATTTTGACCCTCTGTGTTTGCATAGCAAGAAGTCATGCTCACTTAGCCCTCTCCTTTGACTCGCAGGCCCACCATGATCAAATATGGCATCAACAACATCAGAGAGCTGGTGGGACACAAGGTGAACCTACAGATGGTCTATGACAGCCCCATCTGTCGACTGGAGTCCTGAGGCTCACCGTTATCAACCAACCTTTATCATTATTACCATTTCGGATGGACCCACTTTTCCTTTACCGACTCATTTCTCCATCTCCCTTGGTAAAAAGACCTCCACACTCTGGTTTTTCTTGCCAGTCCAAACTTGGCCAGTTAAACCAGTTGGCTCTGAGAGTGACTGCAGCAGAAAAGGGTCTGTCTGTCTCCATCAGCATTTCAGACTGACCACCAAACTGTCAATCAAAGGGCTTCAACACACAGGAGCAGCTTTTGTATGAACTTAATATTGTGCTGTGATGCAAAACATCAGTGGGAGTCTTGACTTTGTTACACACTATGAACAGTTTTTTTTTTAATCACCCTGCCCCACTTACTACATAAAATGACCTACTTGTACAGGGAAAAAATACTACTTTTGGAATGTAACAGAGGTACAATAAAAAGCTTTTTCCAAATACAAAAACAGCCAGACTTGTTTGTTTATTGTTGTGAACATGACTTAATATAATCTTAGAATATCTGTACAAGGTTGTCTTACTTTCTAAAAGCAGATTATTCTCACCACAAAGTTAGCTCTTTGACTCAGGTTACAGCTGAAAAATGTGTGCAGCAAGTTATTTAAACGAATATAATGCTTTTATTTGACACAGCAAATGTTCTTTTATCTTGTTTAAGTTTGGTGAAAAGCTTAATACCATTTATTTCATTTTACCATTAGCTACCATGCAGGGCAGTTAGCTTTCCAACATTGACTGTTCATTACTTTGTATCCCACTGCTTTTCATGGCCTGCCTAACCTCTCCTTTGGTTGTTTTTTACTGACTGGGCTTATTAGGTTTAGAATGAAAAGTGAAACTGTGTAGGGTAAGTATACCAGGATAAGCCGATCAGAGGCAGGGTTTGAAGGGTCTTGGAAAGAGGAGCAGTGGGAATCATAATAACAGATTACACCGCTCATGTTAATGTCTGTTAGCATAATTAACATTGTTCATAGTCCCTTTTCACAGTGGACATTTTTACATGTCATAGCAGCATGGGACGGATGTATTCAAAAACACTGATGATGGCCGCATTCCACTTAAAGGAGGTCCTGCTGATGTGTGTGATGGTTAATGGAAGCCAAAATCTGTTGTTAATACATTTAAGTCCACCTGAGTGTTTTCCCTCTATGAAAAAAATGCCTGTGATTTATTGGTTTGGATGTTTGTATCTCCAGTGACACTGGTTTACAAATAAATGTCATAACTTTTTTGACAGCCCTAAGTCTTTTTCTATTGAACTTGTGTCTGTTCACAGTGTTTAGCTGAGCATTAGATGTGAGTACAAGAAAACATACAGGCTAAAATTCAATCAGAGCAGTTAACATATTATCATTAGTTTTAGTATTTCTTAGTTCCAAATACTGTACTTTTAACATGTGAAAGCTGCTTAAGAGACATTTCTAAGAATGTGTGAATGCCTCCTGGGATTCAAATACATTGAAATACATGTAGTAGCAAAGTGTCCTCATGTGCTCCTTCATCTCCTGTAATTACTGTTGGAATTTTTTACTTGCAGTGATGCTAATCACTAATGCTAATGCAAATCTAATCTTAAATCACATGCTGTATAGATCTCATTTCATATCAGATGAAAGCACTCTGTGATAATTTATTAATTGTCCAGCTCTGAGTTCAGAGATAGTTCACTGCTCAAATTAACCCACTAAGCTCTTACTGCACGAACTGACCACATGACACTGGACAGGAGTTGTAAACAAGAATTAAGTTTCTTGGCCCAGTCTGCCTACAAAAGGATCAAGCATCTTTTCACTTGTCTATAGAGAATTTGTTAATTCCAATTCTGTGCAAAAAAGTTTAAAAAAGCAAGTAGACCTTTGTTTTCTTTTTTCTGTCTTTATTTGAAATGTTTCAGGCCACTCAGAATCTTAAAAGTTGCATCAAATTTAGTTCCAACTTGATTTAAAAGCCAAAACAAAGCTGTAAAAATGATGTTATTTCCAACATTTTTTTCCCTCCTTAGAGACACCTATAAAGAGAAGCTGCTGTGAGCTAATAAGTCATCAGCTCATTTTCCCACCATGTCTCTTTCTGTATACTTTTGTGCTATAAGCTGCACTGATAGGCTCTGCACACCAGACAGGGAAATCCTTGAGTGCATGGGACACCTGCCACAAAGACTGCAGGATTAAGTCAGGTTGTGTACATGTTGAATTGCTGGAACTCTGTTAAGTCTTCCTCTTAAGCTAATCCCTCGGTGTCCTGAAATAACATTTTACTGAAGTGTGTGAGACAGTCAGCTGGTTGGTTTGCAGGTTGAAGGCAGCGTAGTTGGTATAACGATGATAAAGTGAACATCCAACCAGAGTCTGATCTCCTTTGACTTTTAGCAGAATAAAGCACAGTAAGAATGATAACATATGAGAGCGATAAGAAATACCATCAGTCAGTTACAAACATTAGACACAGCTTGATACTAGGAGCTCCACACTTTACATCATCTCACAGTCACTTTCCAGGCTTTTATGGGAAAAAACTTTATTTCATCCACAAAGAAATAAGACAATATGTATGCTGTACTGTATCAGTGACAGTTTTTACCAACATAGACCTAGTCTAACATGTCAAACAGCTTCTTTCTGAAGCTCAGGCACACAGAGATAATATCCAGTGATCATCTCCAGTAATCCTTTGTCCCTGGGTTCCCTTTTAAAGGGGGTTTGACTTTCTGTTGATATGACACGTAAGAGAGACAACAGTCACGAGTCCTGTTGGCAGGATTCTGACAAGTTACTTACAATGTAAAAAGCAGAAGATAGTGCAGTCATCAAGCCATTTCTGACTGTACATCAGGGCAAAAGGAGGGTAACATGAGACAAGTTTTACACATTTCACATGACGAAAATCTCTTACTGGCCAAATCAAACACAATGGTGTGATATCTACACTTGTTTGCCAGTCGTCAAGGCAGTTCAAGATCCTTGTTTAAAAAATCAGACCTCCCTTGGCATGCTAATCTCTCTTGTCAGACATGGGCTAGCCAGAGAGCTGTGACTTGTTGGACTTTGTGAAATTGGGAAGAAAGAGGGGATGTAGGGGATGGCAGCTAGCAGCAGTGGGCTCGTCTGGGGGCTTTCATCGTGGGGCAGAGAGATGAAAACCTCATCCTGGTCCCAGACATGAAAGGCATTGTGGGCAAACGGATGAACTGGAGGAGGATGGCTGGAAGCCAAATGCTGTGGGTCATTGTCTTTGTCTTCATCACCAGCAGGACCAAGCACACATTCTAAAGAAGGGAGACAGAGGTTGTAATCTTAACACCACCAATAAGAAAATTAGATAATGTCAATGGGTGCTGAAGTGTATGACTGATTTATAGAAAGAAAATTATCTAAATCTGAGATTCCCAACCAAATACCTGCAAACAACATATTGCCAATGATACGGGGTAAAAACAATGAGCAATGGAGCAGACATTTAAAAAAAAAAAACAACGTTAACCCACAAAACATAAGCTTTTGAAACAGCCAGAGTCATAAATACACAATAAGAAAAGGACAGCTTAAAATTAACACTTAATTAAGCTAACTAGTTAAAAAGCTACAATTACCAATAAACAGTTGAAAATTGATTAAAGCAGTATAATCTAAAATTGTTAATTTAAATAATCAGTTTTAAATAATGAATAAACGGTTCAAATACTGTACCGTTATATAGCTTAAAGCACTGGACAAATGCTACAATAGTGCTAGCAAACATCTTAGATTTAACAACGCTGCAAGGGAAAAGTTAGCTTAATTTATCGGATATAAGGTTGAAACAATTAAAGATTTTAAAACTGTGAACTTGATTAGTGACAATAATTAGTTTATAGTAACTGAATTTTAAGCTCAAATACCGTGGCAAAAACATTGGATTGATGGTGAATAAACCTTGGCTAACACTAAAAAGCTAAAGTTAGCTTGATGAAACGAATAAATGACTTTTCAGCTGTGCAAAAAAAAATATTTGTGACAAAACCCACTTTTATATACCTGATAGTATTAAATAAATGAAATTATAAAATTGAATGATCACCTAGGCCAAAACAAAAGGCTTTAACTTTTTCTCTTTATTTGAGTTTACCTAAAGTATATCTCCTTTGCATTATTATTCAGCCAGATGTTTGTTGATTGATTGATTGATTAATCACTGATAACTTGGATGCTGAGGCTTTGTAAGTTCTGAGAAATTAGAATAATAATCGATTCTTTCCACATTTAATATACGTGTAAGAAGCTGACAAACATAAAACTGCATTCATTTCAAATAACATCATTCTTAAAGCAATACCGGTTATGTCTATGGCCAGATCCTTGATGAGATGTCCAACGATAGCATATGCAACTCCAACAACTACCAGCGCGGCCATGAGCACGTACACCACTGCCTTTGGCAAAGCGATGAGGTCCTTCACGGGGGGCTTGTACTGCTTGTACAGGGGGTCGTCTATTGATGCTGAATACGGGTAAGCATGTGCTTCATCGGTGGAGTTAAAGCCTGTGAAATTATAGCCATTCATGATTAGGACTTATTATTCCAAATGAGGAAGACTTCCTTCTGGCTTCTTTCCTCCTCACTTCAGGCGGCACCGTCCTCCAGACATCAGAGTGATAGTCCTCAAATGTAAAAGTCCCGACTCAGAGTTATAAACAAGTGGAGATAAGCTGAGATTCTGCAAACAAGAGAAACGCAAGTAAGGAAAAACGAACTTGAGTGACAACATTTGACAATTTGCATTTGGCTTCCAACACTGTTAGTCTTACCTTGAAGCCTCAGATCCATCCAAATGTTTGATCGGATAAAGTCTCCTCGGTCAACGAAGTCGCCGCGTTGTTGTGCGGGTCCTTATGTAAGCTGCGCAGGAGCCGCTGCCTCCTCCTCTATCCTTGGTGCTGATATGAAGCGTGCCCTCTGCAGCGGTTGTAAACTCTTGGGTCCACTCACTTGGATTGCTCTCCGTCTGCAACTCCGTCCAAAACCCTACAACACAGGCTTATATACCGCTGCCGTCGCGCCCTTAATTCCTCCAAGAAGTCTCCTCGTAGGAAATCAATCAAGATCTATTTGCGCTGATCCATGTTGTTCAAAGTTTCCCTGATGTAATGGCAAACTGTGATGGGTTCTGCTTACTGTTTTGCATTACTTTACAAAGCAATCCTGTGTAATAAAACCACAAATCTCAGTATGACCGAACTTCCCTAGGTATAACACAATGAACCGTAATACCTGCCACTGAAGGTGACAACTTGTCTTACACGCACCTTAACCTTTGACCCTTTAAGAGCCAGGAGAGCAACTTAACAGCAGCTGAAAAGCTGAAAATCTTACTGTTAAATCTGGTGGGTTAAAGGTGCCCTGTGAGGTTTTCATGTTAACAAACAAACAATATGTTTACATCTAGTGTCTCTCACCAATACATATCCCTGCATATACCTGAGGCAAAAAGGCATGTTGAACGCATTTCCCTACTAATAATACATTTACCAATCCGTGTGTGTTTGTAATATGTATTATTTAATATAGTTATTTCAAATCCTACATTGTTTACATCTAGAAGACTTGCAGTCTTTCATGCCTTTGTTAGTTTACTGCTGTGTCTTATTGTGTGTTACCTTCACAAGTCATTCTCCAGAACAGCACAACACCACTGGCATGATTTTTAGGCATGATTGGCATGATTTGTCTAGATCCCTGTGTATTTGCACAACACAAAAAAACATCAGGTCCCACTTGCAAACACTTTACTCCATAGCAACTTCAGGGTATTGTAAATTTCTTGCATGGAACAAAAATAATATTTTAATGTTTTACCTGATCGACTCTACTGTTTTTTATAAATATATGCCTATTCAGAATTTAATCAAAGCATCACTTTTCAAACAAGTTGGGACAGGAGCAATAAAAGACTAGGAAAGTTGTGGATGCTCTAAAAACCTCTGTTTTGAACACTTCAGAATTTAAAAGGTTAATTGGTAACAAGTGATACATCATGATTGGATAAAACATCTGGGCATGCGAGGGTAAGATGAAGAACAGCTGAACATGCCTTCCAGATCAATTTGTCCTTATCAAATGTCCGTCTGAAGTCATGCTCCAACTTTGAGTCCACAGCTGATCTACAAGCCCACATGAAGGTTTAAACTGCAGTTCATCCAGCTGATGCTTTACTCAAGTTTTATTACAGTTAGTCAAATCTTAGATAATGGTCTAAAGTCTGTGACAGAGTAAACAGGCAACCACTTGAACACTTTCGCCATTGGACAATGGGTCTCATTTGGACGATTTGGTCTTACTGCTGTGAAGATGATCCTGCAACTACTTTCATAATCAAGACTAACCAGAAAGCTACATTTATGTCTAAATCATCAGTGTCCTTTAAGCTTTTAATTTAAAATGAGGAGGGGTCTTAACCTATCACACAACTCATAAATCTTAATCTGGTATTTTGGTGTCACTGGGGGATTAGCATGTTTGTCCCTGTTAAATGCTTTAAGAGTGTCAGTTGAAATGGTGAAGTTCAATCATGAGAACGACTTATTTCTACAGAGTCTCTAACTCACTGCAGTCATAATCCAGATGATTTTTAAAGATGAGAAGCTTCCTAATTATCTGAGAATTAGACAATCATAGCTGCTAATGTCTGGGTAAGAGAGTGGGAGACAGCGAGCGAGACACCCGAGGAGAGATCACAGAGGAATCATCATATCAGCCTCTGACAGAGAAGACAGTCCACACACAGTCCATTCAGGGTACAATTAGTCACAGTGAGCCACATATGCACATGCCAGAAGGATGAAAGGACACTGGTTCAAATTACAAAAAACAAAAAAAGAGTAATTTGCTTATGTAAGCGCCATGTACAACACGACTGGGCATTGTGTTCGGCTAGGGATTTGCTAGTTCTTTAATTCCCCCTCACTTCAAAGTGGCAGACATATGATGAAGCCGAAGAGGATGGAGGTCTTTATCTGCCCACCCCCACATCCCTCAAGCCCTGATGGATTTAAAGAGAAAAAACAAAACAAAACAGAGATTATCTGCTCAGCCCTGGGAACATTTTGTGGGGTTCACCTATTTGTCTGGAATATGAAGTGAGGTAAAGATGTAGAGCCAAAATGTGTGAAGTGGGAGATGAGAGGGTGTGTGGATGACCTTATGAACGGACTCCTGCAGGGCTTCCCTGTATTATACTGCATCTACATCTACCTAACTTATTGCCACTTCCTCCGTGGTTCTCTCGCTCTCTCTCCCTGTGTGTGTGTGTGTGTGTGGGTGGGTGGGTGATAATCTGAGTGGAGACAGATTTTTTTAGAGCAGAGCACCACCAGCTTCACTTTATCTGGTGATCAACCACATCCACTCCGCCAGATCGTAGTTTCTGCAACCAGTTAGTCAAGTCTTCACTTCCGGCCTTCCTAGTTTGCATTTTTGTAAGTTCAGCTCCTTGCTTGTCACCTCAATCTCAGTCTGTGTCTCCTCTCTCTTTACAGACTGTCTGCTCTGACTCTGGTCTCTGTCTCCAGCTTCTGGTCGTGCCTCTTCTGCCCTGCTCTCCACCTGCTCTCCTGCTCGGTTCTGCTCAGTCTGACCACCATGTGGATTCCGCCCTCGACCTGCTGGACTCTTTTCCCTCACAAACACACCTGGTTCAGCAAACCTTTCTTCCCTACCTTTAAAATAAATACTCCTTTGTTTCAGTCCGGTCTTTAACCTCTCTGAGCTTTGCTCTTGGGTTCACCTGCTCTGTAGCCCTGAAACAGCTGCAACCTCTTGCAAGAGAAGAGCTCCTGAAGCTTGGAGCCACTTTTCTTGACCCAAGTTTACTTAGCAAGCCTTAGTGTTCAATTTTGATTTATTACTCAGATCTGATTTTTTTTTTTTTTGTCTGGCTGTTCACATTTTATTGTTAAATGTGGCCCATATCAGATTGTGAAAGATTCAACAGTACCAATTCGAACCCAAATGCACGACACGAGAGACACTAGATTTGCAGGCAAAGTTCTTTTA
>JAQMCX010000022.1:3575873-3614841 GCA_029814765.1 Acanthurus leucopareius
TCTCTCTCTCTCTCTCTCTCTCTCTCTCTCTCTTTCTCTCTCTCTCTCTCTCTCACACACACACACACACACACACATAGACACCATGATTATTTTCAGTATAATTTAGGATAGAATAATCTACTGGATTTGGTCTAGATCATAAAAGACCCTTTAAGGCTTTTGAATGGCTATTATGACTATTATTTTGCGTAAAATCTGTGTCCAGTCATGTTCAGAGATCTTGAAAAACACGGCTGCTTTTGCTCTGAGCTCCTATATTCTTCTTTACCGCTGCTCCTCCTACATCCAACATTTCCACCTCCCTCGACTCGACTACAAAGTCTATCGCTCAACATCCTGTATTTTTATTGGCTACAAAGCAGTATTAAGCTAGCCACAATATGCACTGAAAAGAGTACAGGGTTTTATCAGTAAAGTGAAAAAAATCAGAGAAATTTCCGATAGGATGAAGATCGTCCGATTGTGATTTAAGTGTTCTTACTGCTTTCTCTTATCAGGATCACTTTTATGTTGTAATTAGACATTTAAATGTTTACTTAAACACATGAAATTTGACATGTAGATTATTAAACATGTATAAAATACATCAACTTGTGTTTCACCGGCGATCCCCCCAAGGTTACAGCGGGAAAATACCGGAAAATCCGTTATAGCTGAAGTGTCCGATTATGGACAATAGTAGCCTGCGGTGTCCGATTGTGGATACAGTTGAGACATATTTCTGACTGCAGTAGTTAGCATATTGGTACAATTAAAAATGGCCATCTAGCTATGTTATGCATCTATGTTATGCAGCCTTTTCTGTACCAGATTACACATTCAAGTATTTATAAAATTCTTTGCAGTTAACGATTTTACCAAGAAACGTGTTCAGTTAGCCTATAATATTTTAGTATAATTATTTAAATATTTTTTTTTGACGAAGGAGTTCTTCATGTACACAAGTGCCTTCATATTGTGGTACTTCTTATTTTTCACTAGAGTAAATTTGGATTCTTCTACCACCTCCGCAGTCTAGCAGCGGCTGTCGTGACTCACAGAGTGCATATCAGGCAATGTTAGGCCTGTAAGTTGAATTATGAATGAATAGATCGCTTTTATAATTAATGTAGACTTGAATATCATCAGCCCAATAAAACTTATGCTCTGTCATTGATTTGCTGCACGCCTGACTGATTGAGGCACAGTTTCACTGTGAATGAATAATGATGGACTAACACCAGCCATCTAGACCTCATTATGTTTTATTAAATATTTAGATTAATTGTATTTGGGGCATTTTAATCGCTTGTTAGACAATCATAACAGCTCATTGGACAATTGTGCATGTATCAGTTAACGGTACTAGAAATCCAAGCTCCAGGATTAAATACTCCCGCCTTCGTTCAGTGATTGGTTCAAAATGTTGTCAATCATAGCGTTCTGCACTTCCATGGGCCAACACTCTCCTGCAAGGGAGACCCCTTTAAATATGAGCAGGACAGCCAAGATTTTGGAGCGGATATCTTCCAAGTGTGCAAGTTGACAGAAGCGCCACACGAAAACCACTGTCAAGGCTGGAAATATTCCGTAGTAGTCGGGTTTGGCTTAGAGGAAACACTCCGTAATAATGGAACTGGAGGAGACACCGAAATATGGTGATTATTCAAGTCCAACACGGGCATGTTTTACTTCTTTTTGTCTTCGGACAGCAACCAATCTTCAACAGTAACGTTACCATGAATTCTTGCAAGATAAACTAGGTTAACTTAGCTAACTTAGTTGTATTTTGGTGCAAGACGTTAGCGTCACACTTTGTGATAGCGCAGGCAGTTTTTGAAATTGTTTCAGTATTTACATTCGTATTTCAACGTTTTCTGCTTTTCCGCTTGTTTTAAGTTATTCAGTGGACCACTTTCTCTTACGCTTCATGAACTCAACGTTAGGCATGTGCCAGTCTGAATATTTAGGTTAGCTACTACCAGCTCGTACTTTAAATTGCGCCCTAAATTCGTACAGACAGGTAACATTGTAGTGCCTGAGCACCATATTAATTGTTTGTAGCGCTGTCAAAATTTAGACTTTATGTAAGTAAGCGTACCAGCTCCCGCTCACACTGCCAGGCTGTACAATTTCCTGATATATCCCGTGGTCGTGCAGTTGCTGCCACATTCCTCAGATTGGTAACATTATGGAAGGGAGCAGGAGCTTAGCTGACGCCTAGCTATGTATAGAGAGCTTATTAGAAAATACCCAAAACATGTGCCTTAAGTCTCTTTTGGGAGTGTTATTTTGGAAATGTTATGCCTACCTCCACAGGCAATCTCCATGTTTACAATGTCATTGCAATTCGTCTGTAAAGTTACAACGGTGACTCAATGGTGGCTTGGATTGCTAGGGTGTGTTTGTTATTATGACCTACTACCCTATGTACCCTTATATACGTGTAATGACCTTATACAGTCAATGGTAACGACACACTCCAGTCTTTGATGAGTGTGATACACAGATCTTTGCTAATCTTTCAGGAAAAGTGCATTTCATTGATTAAATAATAAGCATAAACATGTCTAGGGATTGTGTTTGCTGCATGCTTAGGCCAATCACATTGTTTTCTGTACGTAATAACAAATTAAACGGACTTAAATCCAGTAACAGTATTTAAAAACAAGACTCATTGTTCTTCAGCATCATGTTAGGATTTTAAGCTTACTCAGGATGTTTACAAGTAGCATTGAATAACATTATGGACCACTTCTTCTGTCTGCTGGCTTTCTCGATGTGGTTTAAGAAGTGTTATCCTCCTGGTCTCTGCTCTGCACACACCCTTTTCCGCTCTGCTTGCCACACGATGGCTGATTGGCTCACATTACCAACCTCTCAGTGAAGACAGTAAAATGCTCTAAGTGCTTGTTTGTAACAACCAAAATACTTGAGATTTTGCCAAGGATTCGGACAGCTGGACACAGATTAAGATAGTAAATAGGGAAAAACAGAAGAGGAACATATTAGCCCCTTGGGACAGGGTTGCTATAATTTTGCTTAAATTTCTCTTAAGGAAATTTTTAATGTGACACACACAGGAATGTTTTTTAGTACATATTGAGCAGCAAAAAAAGCAGATGAGAAGAGCAGCCTGAGCAGCCTAAGCAAGCCACAGGGAGAGCCTTTCAAAGCAAACTAAAGGATCCATTGCTCTTTCACATGCTGGAGTAATTTCAGACTGAGATATATCAAGAAACCTAAATGACAGGACTTGAAGCAGCCGTGCAGCCATATCCTGGTGCAGATTAGGTGTAATTATAAGCCATATTTAGGAGAGAGGGATTGAAACCTGATGCTGAGTCCTGCAGCCTCTCTTTAATGTTCTTGCCGTTCGTTACAGCTTGTTTAAGCTACGTTTGCACATTTTGTCCAGTTTCATTTGTTTGTCAGCTCTCTTTTTTTTCTTCCCTACTTCTAACAAAAAGCTTAAACCACTCAACCCACACTGGATCATGTGACCCTGCTAACTGTCTGGTGGTTTTGCCAACTTGCAGCATGCCATACAAAGGCACGATCGGAGCGTTGTGAGACTGATTGGTAATTGAGGTCAGGGTAAAATGAGTTTTGGGAGACAGGAAACAAATACAGAATATTTTGGCTGTTAAAGCAGGACCATCACAAATCTGTCTTCTATATTTATAGGCTGCGTTAGTCAGTTTCTTCTACCAATCAGTAGCTGTGTTAATTTATCTTGGTTGAGCTTGCTGACCGTTGTTCTTAAGGACAAATTTGTATCTTTGTTAATAAGAAAACAACATATTTTTTTGGAACTTAACCAGAAACTTTTATCCCACCGGTGTTCCCTTAAATGACTTTCATACTGCAGTCAGGACTGTGCATTTTGAAATAGGGGGTGTGGTCATTCAGAGAGAATATTTGGTCTAGAAAAAATCTTTGTGCGTGCTTCCTGTTTTTCACTTGTGTCCGTAAATAGATGTTTTAATTCTGCCCAATGTATGTAGCTGACATGCCTAAATTGTATCTTGATTTCACTTTCCTTTATCTGTGTCTTAGTGACAGAAATAGCTACAGTGTGATAAGGGGGTTGATAGTGAGTTCATCAGAAATGGAAGCATAGGTCCTGTTCCCAGAGGTCCCAAGAAAAGAAACATCAACATTGACTTTGTTAAAGGCCAATGTATGAGACGCTGGAAGGAAATAAGTTTATATAAAGTGCTTTTCCCATATTCCAGCTGTTGTGTGAAAACATGGACTGTCCAGATGTCAAATGTCAAAAAGCTAAGACATATGCTGGTTGCTTTGTGCCCAGATGTTATGAGTCAGATGTACTAAATATTGTTGTAAAGATAGAACATGTCACTGTGGGCATATACTGTAGGCTATGTGTAATCATGGTGGTGCTTTCTTTTTAACACTGTAATTGGATCTAAACTTGGACTTAAAAACTGCTCACCCTCTAACTGTAATGAAAGACATGTGGGAGATGTGCAGGGAGGGCAGCAGCTATAACCTCCAGAGGGTATTACAGTCTGCATACTGTATTGTCTGCTTTGAAGTCATATGCCTTTTAGATGTTCTTTGGATTTCTAGAGTTTGAGATTTTTTTTTTTACCTACTCTCCTCCACCTTTTTTAGTTCTCAGAAATGAAAAGTAAAAAAAAAAACATGGTCATGCTAT
Source organism: Acanthurus leucopareius (assembly GCA_029814765.1). NCBI lineage: Eukaryota > Metazoa > Chordata > Actinopteri > Acanthuriformes > Acanthuridae > Acanthurus > Acanthurus leucopareius. The sequence goes on from JAQMCX010000022.1 coordinate 3,580,540, forward strand.
TGCAAAATCCAATGCATTCAGAGTTCACCAGTGGTCTTTGAAAGGGTGTTAGTCACTTAACACTGCAGTTGAAAGGATTTGACAGTAATGTGTGAATGTCCAGTTCCGTTTCTGTTCAAAACAGCAAAATTCTTTGTGAGCAAAAGTATCTTGGCAGCTGCACAAGTCAGCATGTGTGATGACCAGAAATGCTGCTTGTAGACCTCTCTTCTCATAGCCTGACATCCTGTTTAACATTTATGTAACAAATAACATCATTAATTGCGACGCTGCATAGCGGTAATTGCTCAGAGGAGAAGTCATTATCAATGTTACAAGATCCATCTGTGCTTTTCCTGCTCTGACAAGTCAAAAAGTCTGCTGAGAAATAAGTTTTGTTAATGTTAATGCAGTAAAATGTGACTTGGCTTCTTTGTTACTAGCATACTTTGGATTGTTTCTGATAAAAGTAAACATAACTCTCTTATCCTGATTGAGGTGTTGTTTGACCCAAACAGTAGAGATTTTTCATGAACACTTTCTTCTTCCTGATACTGATTCTGATACCTGAACTTTTTATATAAGCTGATATAAAATATAGCAAATTATTGTTGTTGTTTTTTTTCAAACAAATGTATACAATTAACCCTGTATGGATGCTATGTTATGGACGTGCTTGAGATTTCAGAAGTCACTTGCCATTTATGGATCCTGGCCATTTGTACAATAAAACAGTGGTTAAGTTGCATACAGGTGTGGAAGTTGCAGGTGCAGTTTCCAAAGAATAAATTAGGTATCAATGCATAGACTAAGAGAGTAACAGAGGCTGACACAAGGACAACCCTAAAAAATAGCACCAAGTACGCTGCATTGCTAATATGACTTTTTTTTACAGTGGACAATTGACTTTAGGGAAAGGCACAAGTGGAATTTACAATCTTTACAATGACTCTGCTGTATTTAAGTGTATAACACTGTGACAGTGAGCTAGTATGGACAATACAAACTCCTGAAACTGAAGCAGCTTATTGGAATTCAGCCATTCTTTATTCTCATTAACATCTGTGTTCCTTTTACTATGACATATCAAAATATCCTCTATGAAAAAAAACCTACCGAAGCCACGGGAATTTCAGGAAGGACACATGTCCAAACAAAACCACTCCTTAATAAGGGAACAAAGGTCAATGCAGGACATGAAGCTAAGCTTAACTTTCACTTCTGATTTTGTTTCTTTGAAAACAAAACATTCACATGCTACGTAAACTAATATAATAAAACCCAAGTAAATTTTTTATTGTTTGTTTTTCTTCCTTTCTAACAGTTATTATTAAATAATGAAACATTAAATAGATAGAATAATACTTTATAATCACAACACAAAAGCAATTTAAGAGTGAATTGTTCTGTTAATTTATGCTCATGTTGAGACTTAGAAAAAACATTAAATCAAAACTCTTCATCATCATTTTTTTTTTAAATTACAGTTTAAGTGAGTGGGTTGTCTGGTTTTACAGTGTTGGTTCTCTTGAATTAGATTACATCCTCTAGAGAGCTCTTAACAGATTGAAACTGTTGCTCACAGTCAGCAAAGAAAGAAATGTCCAGTAATTCATTCATTATTCATTTGGTCTGTTTAAAAACCAGAATGGGTATTTTTCCTCTCCACGTCACTCACTGCTCCATCTCACTGTCAAACTAACTCTCTGTCAGGGAAAAGCAAACATTTATAGTACTTAAATACACCTCATGGTGCAACCTGGACACATCGTCAGTGATGTTCCCGGGTTCATAGGGTGTTTCAGGTCTTAACATCAGTCACCCTCACCCGAGTAACCCAGCTGGGGTTGATCAAGCCCTGACTTGTGTTCAGGTAGCGCAGTACACCATGCCTCCCCCCTCCTCAACCAGAGCCATCGTGAAGCCTTTTCAGCCGCCTCCAAGATGATCTTGATGGCTCTTTGCCTATGCAGTCTGCAAATCCCCAGGAGTCCCAGGACCCGGTGTAAGGACTTGCCTGCAAATCCCCTGCAGCCCACCTCAATAGGCTTGCAGCGGGCCTTCCTCCAGCGCTCAGCTACCAGAACCTCATATGCAAAGTATGAGGTTCTTCCTCTTCCTCTCCTGAGCTTCCTCCATTCGGTCTTCCCAGGAGACAGTTAGCTCAAGGAGCACCACCAGCTTGCTGGCCTTAAACTTCCCAGGAAGTCCACAGCTGAGAACCACGTGTCGAGGTCATCGCTGGTCGCTTAATGTGTTGCGGTATCCTTCAGATTGCTGGTGAGGAGCTTGCCCAGGCACTTCACTGGCTTTTCTGACACAGATGGAATTTTCGTGTCTCCTAGAGTGAAGCGGAAGCAGTCAGCTACCTTTCCTTTCCTCAAGACTAAGGAAATTACACGACTGTTAAACCGTTAGCATTGGTCTTCCCGCTTTTACAGTAAAAGGCCAGTAGATGGAAGAGCTTACAGTGTGTTTAGCGCAGAATACTGTGTGGGGTATCATCATCCAAAATATCAAGTTTCACAGAAAATGCCAGCCTCTTTTCCACAGTCACATGTTAAAAAGTTTTTTGTTTTAGAAATTGCTGCAAGGCCAGCCCTCGATGGGAATTTCCATGTGCAGTGGCATGGATGGAAACTTTTACTCATGTCAAATCAACTTATTTTTTTCTATAAGCATCTGTAAAAAACATTTCCAGCATTTAGTCCTTCTGTCGACTCTGTTAAAATTATGAATACTTTACTCTACTTTGATAGCCTTTGCCTGTTAAGTGCAGAACACAGATTCATCTAAAATTTCTCTTGCATTAAAGCACTAAACAGGAAACATTAAAAACAGGAGCTAAAAAGAGATGTTTTAGCTTGTGGGGTCACAGTGCAATACTGCCATGCCTCCACAAGATGGGAGCAAACAGTTTGAAAGGAAGAGATTTATGTGGATCCTACTTGAGTTTCTTTTCAAGGCAGTTAAAAGGCAAATATTCAGCATCACAATTTTTTTTTTTTGCTTGAAGTTGTGTGCTCTCTGCAGCTGATGGTATTTCATCATAAGATATCACACACACCTGAACCCAATCACTCCACAGCAGCTAGACAAAACACCACTGGAGGCGATGGTGCAGGCAGAGTTGTGCCTTATTTCTCCAAACATATGCTTTTAATAATATCAAAGCAACCTGACTTTTGTTTTCCTCGTAACGCACAACAGCAGTTCCCACCCCATCTTTCATACCCCCAGGCCTCCTCTCTTTTACACTTGTACCTTCCTGTAGACTAGTTTGTTTTCCTGTTTGAATGGCTTTTTTTTGAGACAGAAACAAACAAAACAGACAGAGAGAGGTCTCTAAAAGTGGGTGGAGACTGAGGGAGATTCACAGGTGGGGCACAGATTGGAAAGAGGCAGTTGTTTCAGGATAAACACAGAGGGGAAGTGAGGTGGAGCGTTGCTGGCTGTTCAGGCTCACAGCTATTCAAGGACAGGTTGGACTGGTTTCTTCCTCCACCTCCTGTGTTCCCCCTGCTTGCTCTCATTTTGACCAGCAGAGAGAAAAGAAGGAAGAAGTCATCCAGATAAAGGGGAAAGAATAAAAAAGGTGTGCTGTACAATTCAACATTTGACCTAGAAAGGAATTTCAACATGCCGGAGGATGGAGAATATTATGGAAAGCACGGTAAACTGCTCTTTATGCTTTAAGATTATTGGTCGCTCTGTAAGCTTTGCTTTACCCACTGCTTTAAAAAGTTCATTGGGTGTGTAGATTGGTTTGAGTGAAACCGGAGCGGCAGTATCAGCATGTCAACATTGTGGAAGAATGGGTGTGTGTTTGTGTGGAACCTGCTACTGCTGGCAACTTTGCTGATTGTACAGGTGTGTGAGAGCCGGGAGCTCTCTTATCAGTCATCAGTGTTTTACTCTTGCACAAAGATTTATTTGCTGTGTGTAGACATTAAAAGAGCAGGCTCTCCTTCTGAAACAGCTTTATGAAGATGCTGACATTACTTAAGTTCACTGTTTTCTTTGTTGACTCTAATGGATTTTTTTTCTCATTTGTATTCCTGAGTAAAAAGTCAAATGGCTAAACACTTAAAGTAAACCTTTCAAAGTGACATCATAGCCATCCCACCATGTATGTGAAACCGCTATGGTCTTTCTAAGAGGAAGGTGAGGCTTCTGAGAGCTTCTCTGGGAAATGCTTGTTGCAGCATTACCCGCTGTACCACATACATAATTAATATGCGAAGACGCCACAGAGCATATCATACTCCTCTGTCTAGACTCTAAGCAGTTGGGATTTAATGTGCAGCATTGGATCCCAACAGCCATGATGTAAAAATATTGGTGACCTTTTTGGTGATACAAAATATTTTTGATGAGTGGTGAGTGTGTAGCCCACTCATCTGCCAATCATTTGATCAAAGCTTTTTATATATATATATATATATATATATATATATATATAATTTTTTAATCTTTGAATCTCTGTTCTGAAGAGGACCGACCTTGTTTAAAACTGATGTTCCTTGATGAATTTGCATAGACAATGGATGCTTTGCCTTCTTTTCCTGATCCTGACATTGTGACCTTAGATGACATACATCAAACTTAACTTTATGCCTGAGTCTGCACTTATTACCCACAGAACATTAGTTGATTACTCTGAATATCAAATTACATCAGGGCATGGCAGCACTGTATCTGAAACCTGGCAGCAATGTTTTAACTTCATGCGATTCCATTAGTGCATTGGAGATTATCAAATAAATGTGTAGACAGAGAGTCCATTTTGAGGAAGCCTTGTAATGGGTAGTGTGACTCACCCGCTGTAAACTGTGAGTATAAGCCTGACATTCTGCAACTATTTCAGTCACATTCTTCTCCACTTTCACTGTGTGTGACTGTATTGCAAAGTTACCATCATTGCAGCAAGTTCTTAGAGCCACTCAAGATGATCGTGAATAAGAAATAAGAATTAGAAAGAGTAAAAGCTAATAAGAAATAAAAAGCCAGAGCATCTTTTCCTTTTACCAAAAGGCTAATTGCTGCAGCCAGACGTTTATCCAGCTCTGACACAGCACTGGGGAGATACAGGTGGTTAAGTGAGACTTTGTTACAGAGAATTATTTACAGAGTTCCTTGACTCTTCAAGGGATTTTTTAATTTGGATTATTGGAGATGGAAGTTCCCGTTTCAGGTGCAGTAAATAACTAACAGGCCTTGTTACTGTTGTTTGGTTTATGTAATGTATGATGTTTCAACTTTGTTGCAGTTTTTACTTCTAATGGGATTTGTTGCTGCTAATGTGATTGGATGTTGTTGTCTTGAATGCTAGCTGCTGCTGTTTGACCCAGTCTTGGTTAGGTCTCACTTTCAAAAGATACTGTCATCTTAATGCCACTCCCTGGTCATAATAAAAATTATTACAGCCGATATAATATCAAAAAATGAACTTAACAAAAAAAAAATTAATACTTGTATTCTGACTCATTTTTGGTTTGAAGGAGTGACATCTGTTTCACCTTTTAATGTTTTATCTTCAAAAAGCATAAACAAATTTAGCATGTCCTGGTTGTGTCATAAAAATTGTATCAGCATGACATTATTGCCTTGTCAAACTAGATGTACTGCAGTAAAAAAATATTTACCCCCTCTAGTGGCTGTGCAATGTTGGCTCTGGCTCACATGGATTTGATTCTGCTTAGTCACCAGGGAGGAATTTGTTCAGTTGCCAGGCGTGTCTGCCTCAAGGGAAAAGCCATATGACAGAAGAATTGTGGGAAGAGAGGGGCATGCTGGGTCTTAAACTTCTGTCAGCTGTCTTTTATAGACTCAGTCTGGGTGGAGGAGCATCTCTGTTTTTAACACATTACGTTGCACAGTTGTTGGCCCATTACCAAGCCATGTTTTCAAAGTCACAAAGCTCAGAGCTCACTGAGTGATAAACGTGCATGTTCTCTCTTTTGAATGTAGGCGAGCCAAGAAAGTATGACCCAACCTTCAAGGGTCCCATCCAGAACAGGTGAGGATGGAGATGTGATCTGTGTGATAAGTTTGTGATGTTACTTATGGCTTCTACCGTGTGTAAATGGTTACAAACAGTTGCTCTCAACCCTTCAAACTTTGCTTTTCTAGGGGCTGCACAGACATTGTGTGCTGCATCCTCTTCATTATCTGCATACTGGCTTATTTTGCAGTGGGAATACTTGGTAAGGAAACAGCACTGCAGTTTGCTTTACACATAAATGTAAAAATGCATACCTGTAGCATTCAAACAACCCACAGAAACCTTTACCTTTTATTTCTGTGCTTTCAGCCTGGTCCCAGGGTGACCCCAGGAAGGTGATTTATCCCACAGACAGTCGGGGGCAGTTCTGTGGGCAGGCTGGCACCCCACTCCAGTAAGTTGCTTTATTAGTATAGATTATAATTATAAAGCCAACTTACTGTTTCTTCTCTGGACATTTTCTTCAAAATTGTCAAAACAAACAAAGTAGTGCAGACCAGTGAGAGCTTTAATTCAACAAATGTCTGTCAACATTAAAACAAATCACACAGTTCTACCCAGTGTGTGTTATTCACCAAATGATTTCAACCTTCCACTCCACAGAGTCTAAGGTCAGTTTTTTTGTAAAGTCAATTGACTTGTCACCTTAGACAACAAGTTTTGAAAGTGAAGTGGAAATTCAATGTTTACTGCTTATATTATCCCCCTGTTTCTTCCTCATATTTTATTTATTAAGTGCACAGTGTTGAGGTGGGATTTGTGTCTCCTCTCTTCCTCTGTGTGTGTGTGTGTGTGGGGGGGGGGGGGTCCTGCTCAAAGGTCATTTTGACCTTGGCTGCACCTTCCTTCATGTGAGACGCCGTCATCGTTTTGCTCTCACAAATTGTTTGAAAAACTCTGTATATAAAGGAAGAAGGGAAGACTGTCAGTCTAACATAATTATGAGTGCTTGTATTATTTCAGAATTTTCTGCAATACATAGTTATCCCCCTTTTTCATAAAAAAAAAATTCTAAATGCCATTACTGTTACTTGCTGCAAACATTACAAGAGAAAGCATTAATACAAAACATCATCTTTTTGAAATACTCCCTGGCAGCAGCAGTTTTTCATCGTACCTCATCAATGAATAAAAAGACTGTTTCTTAATTTTAGGCAACAAACAAATATTTTTTAAACAACAACATGTTTTGATCTCTCTTCAAAACATATTTATGACTGACCCCAACCAATCAAATCATATCAATCTGTGATTTTTCTGCACACATCTATATAATATTTAAACGTCTGGTTGCTGAATAAAAATGTATTAATCTTTTAGAACAAATATAATTAAGTTGTGTAAGTTGCTATTTCAGTTCAATTCAGAATACCACCCACTAAAGATTATTCTGTGGATTTCTCTCTCTTTGAAAAACACACCTTTACAGATTCCAGTATGTTTGATGAAATATTTATGTGTATTTTGTTTAGCATACAAAAATCTCTCAATTTTTTGGAGATGTTTTTTTACCTGCCCTTTTTCACACGCTCATGTTTATAGGTAAAGACACCTTTTGTGTTTCACTTCTTCCAACACCTCTCATGCATTCCTCTATCCTCTCTTGCTTTGACCATTTTTTTGCATGTTTTAACAGGAACAAGCCCCTGTTGTTCTACTTTAACATCATGAAGTGTGCCAGTCCCATGGTGCTGCTGGAGTTCCAGTGTCCGACCACACAGGTGTGGATGCAAATCTTCTCTTATGTTGTCTTATCTGGTGATGCAAATTCTTTTTTTTTTTTTGTTTCAATCACCCTTGGTAACTTATTTACATTTTTCCCCAACTGTGAGAAGCTTCTCTACTTCCTGTTTACTTTACTCTTGGGAAAATGTCCATTTGCAACACACACAAAGTGTTTAGTCTGAATTCTAAATGTTTTAAGTTTACTTTGTTACTTTGTCAGATTGAACACACTGCAAAGTCAAATCTACTTAGATTTGAGGCGTAGTGTGGATTTAGGACACAGCTATTGCTTTTATTTTCTCTTTTCATAACGAATATGATAAAAAATGTTTGCCTCATCTTTCAGTCTCCCTCCTCTTCTGCATTTTGTATCTGGAATTAAGTCCTGTGAATGTTTTTCCTGCACTCATAATAAATGTTGCGTCCTTCTTCAGATGTGTGTTGAGAAATGTCCTGATAAGTTCATGACACTCCTCAAAGCCTACAGCAATAGCAAAGATTTTAACTACTACAAGCAGTTCTGCAAGGAAGGTGTGACTAACACCATGGTGAGTTTCAGTTTTCTCCTTGGATACTTCTTTTCTATCTGTGTCATTTCAGATATTTTTGTTGTTCAAAGGTTTCAACAAACATGCTTATCTGTTTTGGACATACTGTGTTTCAGGGTATACCAGAAATCCTCAGGTTAGGTCTCTGTCCTGCCATGCTGACACCCAGCAAGCCCTGTGAGTTGGATTTCTGTGAATTTATCCATCTGGAATTTTTTACTTCTCAAACAAATCATATTAACCAGCCTCCATTTTAAATTGTTTTGCATTTCCTCCACTTTCCTTCAGTCACTCGCAGATGTTTCCCAGCTTTGGGTGAGAAAGGAGGTGTGATCACAGTGGGAAACAGCTCGCACTTTGATGATGGAAGCGGAAAAATGAGAGATGCCAAGGATCTTGTGGATGGAGTCAAGTGAGCATAACTTGATAAACAGCTTGTAAATAGCTGTGTCACATCTTGTCCCAACCTGCCATATTAGATTTTACAGATGATACCTGACAAGAAATCCCAGAGTGCTCGTATCGATAAACACACATGAATCTCTCCACAGAAACGCCACTGTGGTTATTGAGGCTCGTCAGGTGGTCATGAAAATCTTCGAGGATTACACACAGTCCTGGTACTGGATCCTGATGTAAGTCTCTCATTTATACCATCCTTTTTTCATTATGATGCAGTGAAAGCATCAGCTGGTTTCACCTCTCACACACCGTCTGCCCCCCCCCCCCAAAATCTCACCATGAACTCTCTGCAGTGGGTTGGTTATTGCTATGCTCACCAGCTTGCTCTTCATCGTCCTCCTGCGCTTCCTGGCGGGGATCATGGTCTGGGTCATGATTGCCTTGGTGATCGTGGTCATAGGATATGGTAAGGGCCACGCAAACACACAAGACTTTGTCATTATCTTAGTCACACTCACCTCAAAGTAGTTCACGTTTCTGAAAGCAGCTTAACAAACTTATCCAACTTTGATGCTGTGCCTCTGCTCCATGCTTGACTTCCATAATACTAATTATATTCAGTTTACTATATACTATTTATATGATTCTGCTTTGGTAGTTGATATAAATAAAATCAAAATATTTTAACATTCTGCAAAAAAGAAAGGATGAAGTACACACCAGTTAGCAGCCAATCCATTTCCTTTTTGCATTGCATTGATTCAGCTTGCATTGCTGGTCTATTTCTCCCAAGAGGTTGTGAAAGACCAGTGTGGCATGTGAAATAATGTCCATCAAAAGTAGCTTTAATGAAATTCACCATTCACCAGGTTTCCTCAGCAGATGAAAAAGTCTGCATCAATCAGTGAAGCACCCTGTGAGAGAACAAGAGACAGTCTTTTCCCTGCTGTCATAACTTTTGTAACTCTCTGTTGTTCTGTGTGTCTCTTTCATGTCTGATTCAAGCAGCAGGGCACTTCAACATAAAAGTTACCTGTGTCTGAATGACAAAAAGCCATCAATGTAATACCTGGATAAAGCCAGTGATGCTACATGTTCCATGTGTGAAAGTGCTTCAAAAAATATTTCTGGAAAAAGGAAATGTGCATTAAAGCTTTATTGTTTTTTTTCTTTTTTAATTGACAGTGACACATAGAGAGAAAAGGGGTGTATGGCATGCAGCAAACGTTGGCAGTTAGTTGAACTATCAAATGTTACCACCCAACTTGCATTGTTATCGTTCTGCTACCACGTCTTTAGGAATGATCTGATAGTCAGTGGGGATTTTCCTTTTCCTTTTTCAAATTGGATTTCTGCAGATTTCTGGATTTTTTCATGTTGATTTGATAATAGACAGCTTCCTCAGGCTCCGCATGCGGGGAACAGACAGACAAAGTCTTGACAAACAGAAACTAACCAGCCTGGGCCGAACGGCTGCAGGCCTTTTCTCTGTCCAGACTGTCTTGTTAGTTTGTTGAAGCCAACCTGCCAGCGAGCAGGTTACTGTAGGCTCAAAGTGACAGTAGTAACAGTTTTCCTATAAACTCATTGTTAATAAATTCAGTTTTCACTGATTTCACTCTCTGAAATACAACCATGAAGCAACACACCTGATTATGGCTTCACATTTAGCATTTTTTTAAACTGCCCTTTTTTCTCATGCAAACACATAAAATTTCACACACAAATCACACTTTTTGTCTCTGCTTTTTTCTTCTATTCTTTATTTAAAAAATTCCATTTGTTTACTATTGCTGTTTTAAAGATACCATGTTTGTTGATGCTGTTTAGGCATCTTCCACTGCTACATGGAGTATGCTGCCCTGAAAGGAGAACCAGGCTCTAATGTGACTCTTCAACAACTGGGCTTCCAGACGGACTTTTCAGTCTACTTGCAGATCAGACAGACGTGGCTGGCCTTCAGTCAGTACACAGCACGCAATCCACACATTTGACATGTTGATGTTAATTAAGGACACCCATATGACCTCCCCCTGTGTCACCCTTCTCCTTCAGTGATTATCCTTGCCATTGTGGAGGTCATCATCATCCTCCTGCTGATCTTCCTCAGGAAGAGGATCCTCATTGCTGTTGCTCTCATCAAAGAAGCCAGCAGGTCAGTCTTCACATTAGAGCTTTGGGCACTTTGAGATGATGGAATGGAGAGGTGGAAAAAAGATCAATGAAAGTTAAGATGTTAAATGTTCTGACTTTGAATCCTTTTACAGTGGCTCATGGTAATGGATTTAAGTGCCAAACTAATGGCACAGGCCTGGGATGAAGTCACTGAAATATTACTCATTGATGATGGATTGGTATGACTGTAGCTGTTGTTTGTGTTTACAGAGCCATCGGGCATGTGATGTCTTCCCTTTTCTACCCACTGTTCACTTTTCTCCTCCTGGCCATGGTCATCGCCTACTGGGCAACCACTGCCGTGTATCCTTTCACCTTACTGCCAATCAAAGTCAGTATTTAGAATCATCAAAATCGTAGGAGCAACAAGTGAAGAAAATAAGAGTCAAAGTCACTTGTGAAAAGGGACTTTGACTCTTATTTAGGCAGACATTTGATCACCAGTGAGTGCCTTAAATAAATAAAGAAAAAGAAACTCTTTAATAAAATAATAATTTTATTTAGAATTAGTAACAATTTGAACTGCGATTAATAAGTCATTAGTGACACATCAGCAATAAGACCACAAAAGATGAACAATCCTTTGCTTGTCAGACAGTCTGGCCAGGTCAGACAACAGAGGGCGACACAGCAACCTGTGAAGAATGAGGTTGAATCTAAATGTTAACAATCCAGACTTTCAGACTAAACACTTGCAGATTTCATACATGACATACAAGATAAAAAATGCAGATATTCAACAAAATAAAAGTGGCACTGTGTTTCTGTTAATATTTTCCTTTCTTTTACATTGTCATGCCGTGGATTGCTACGGATTGTAAATCATTTTTCCAGTGCAATCTGTAGAAGTGTACAAGCCAGTCACTCTAAAAGTGTGTGCAAATCTGTATTCACAGAAGCTCTACCTGTCTTCTATATTTACTTATTTTCTTAGTATTTCACTTTGTTTGGGTACTGTGTGGACGTCAGCCTTTGGGCAGTGGGCATGTAACCTCTAGCCAGTAACAGTGCACAGGGTGTGAGGTTCGGACTTGATAAAAATAATCGATTAGATTTAGTTGGTGGATATAATTTTATTTCAGTCAGAATCACCAATGCCTAAATAAAATATTTTATTTCCATTGACAGCAAGTTAAATTTGGTGGTATCGTTCTGTTCTAGGAGCTCCCTGCCCTTCCATGAGCAAAAATGGAAAAAAGCCTAAGAGAAACCCTTGACTTTGTTGCCACCCTTGAATTAACCCTGTGCTAGACTTCATGCAACTGTCTCAGCATAAATGAATATTAAAGGTACATGTAGATAACTAACTAAGCTTTGGTGGAGTACATGGCAGCCATTAATGTTAATTTTTAATACCTTGAACTGAATTCTAAATCTCAGACTGACTCAGCGTCTCACTAGTATGACATAATCTTACGCGTTTCCTACATATATAGCTGAGCAATTTTAAGTCATTGAAGTCACCATGGTTGTTGTCCTTGACAGCAGCAATCAGCTTCTTGTCTACCTCAAATGAACCCATCTATAAAGTGTTCAATGAGACAGCATGTGTCCACTCAAGAGCAACTTGTGACCCAGCTGTAAGTTTTCTCACTTTATCTGTGAATGAATGAATACATGAACATCAGGCAACATTTTAATGTCATTACAGTTAAAAGGCAATGTGATTGTTCTTTAGTTACACTTATTTTGATTGTTATTGAACCCTAATTCTTCCCTTATATCTTCACTCTTGAATATAACTTATTGACATCATAACAGACTCTGCTTGATCCAAAACTTGCATGAAAGCTATTTGTTGCTCATTTTGAGTGAATATCTATGAATGTTTGTGTGTGTGTGCGTGCGTGCGTGCGTGCGTGCGATCACAATGTCTCAACATAACCTTTTTACTCTGCCCAGAACTTCTCGACTAGTACCATGAAAAGGGAGTGTCCTGCATCCGAGTGCCTTTTTGCTTTCTATGGTGGAGAGACCGTTTACCACAAATACTTGATCGGCCTGCAGTTCTACAACGTTTTCCTCTTCTTCTGGTGTGCCAACTTTGTCACGGCTCTGGGACAGATGACCCTGGCCGGGGCCTTCGCCTCATACTACTGGGCCTTTGTCAAGCCGGATGACATGCCTACCTTCCCAGTGTTTTCTTCCCTTGGGAGATCTCTCAGGTGTGTATGCTTGTGAGAAGAAAATGCTGGTACATTTAAGTTTTGTTGATTTTCTCTTATATAGAACACCTTGCCCTGTGTTTTTTCAACAAAATATTGTGTGTAGTCAGTATATCTTTTTCAGTTGAAACATGCTGTTTTCATACCTTCCTTGAAAGTCTCTTTTATCTTGTTTTAGGTATCATACAGGGAGTCTGGCCTTTGGATCCCTCATCCTCTCAATCATTCAGATCATCAGGGTTTTGTTGGAGTATCTGGACCATAAACTGAAAGGTCTGGTACTGTTTTGGAGATCTGTATTTGATTTGATTGTAGCTGTTTTGCAAACAGTGGCATCAAATTTTATTGCATTCAAAAGTTAAAATACTTTTTTCCTCTAAAATTTCTTTCTAATCAGATATAATTTGTGCTCATTAATTGAGAACCCACTAAGGCATCCCTAGAACAAAATGGAAGACATTTCTTTAATGCCATTTCAATTTTCACTCATTTGTCAATCATGCAATCTCTCACAGGAGCCGAAAATAAATTTGCCAAGTTTCTGTTGTGCTGTCTGAGGTGCTGCTTCTGGTGTTTGGAGAAATTCATCAAGTTCCTGAACAGAAATGCCTACATCATGGTGTGTGGTTTGCTTATTTCACAGCACTCAGCCCATAATTAAAATAGAAGTTTGTCATTTGCGATATTTAAGTAATTTAATGTAATGTGTACATGTGGCCTCTAGGTGGCTATTTATGGCAAAAACTTTTGCATTTCTGCCAGAGATGCCTTCTTCCTCCTCATGAGAAACATGATCAGGTGAGTCAACATGGTGTTTGCAAGTGTACAATTTTGCTCAAATATAATCTTTACATATATTTTTTTTCATGTTTAATTGTATATGATTGGCTGGAAAAGGATGAATGATCCTCTTTAATCCTTCAGGGTGGCTGTCCTGGACAAAGTGACAGATTTCCTGTTGTTTCTGGGCAAACTGCTCATAGTTGGGCTTGTGGGTGAGTTTGTTTTATTTAACTCCCATTCCTCATGCTTGACTTTGTCATTGATTATGCACAGTGTTTTGGACTAAAGGTGCTTTTCCTGGAAAACATGCATTTGATAAATGTGATGCTGATAGTCATGGTTTTTGTATTGATCATCATCTTTATGTAGTTTTATGGAAATGATCTGAACATCCTGAGAGGGCTATTGATTTACAGAAAGTGAGTTTTCTTTTTAATTTGGACGATGAACAGATGTGCTGTAAATACAGTCAGACTGAATCTGCCATTAAAGACTTAAATGCAGAAAATAGTACATTATACATGAAGTGAACTCTTATGTATTGTTAATAAAGAAAGGTGTAGAGACTGTAGTTATATAAAACTGTAAAACAGCTATCAGTACAAGTCACAGCAGCTGTTGACTAAGACTTAACATGATTTGACTTACAAACTGAAGTGTAAGTTTTCTTTGATCTCTGTTTCACAGGGATCTTTGCCTTCTTCTTCTTCTCTGGAAGAGTGAAAGCCTTTGAGAATACAGCTCCCAATCTCCACTATTACTGGGTACCAATCCTGGTGAGTCTGGTTGTCTTTTTTTCCCAGTTTCCATCAACAAAAACACAACAAGACTGGTGTCTAAATCTGTTTTCCCTGCCTTTTCCATGTTCTCAAACATAATGTTGCTGAACATTATAATTGAAATGTGAGCATATGGTTCTTGTTTTCCTCACCAGACTGTGGTGATTGGTTCCTACCTCATTGCCCATGGATTCTTCAGTGTGTACGCCATGTGTGTGGACACTCTTTTCCTGTGTTTCTGTAAGTAGTACCTCCTCTGTCATTGACTTCCATTTAGGTTGTTCAATTGTCAGTCAGACTCCACATATGACATAAAAGAAATAAGATTGCATGAAAGGGCTCAGGGCAAAAATGAAAAGCCTAATAATCAAACTTATCTCACTTCTTCAAGTCTCAATTTGCTCTTGGTGTTGGGCTGTCACTAATTCTCAGTTGCATGAATTTGACACTTAAAAGTTTTTCTATGATTTACAAAATAACAGTATGATAATCTGCTTGATGTTGACCTATTAACTTTCATAATCTGAAAAGCTTGTGGGTGCCTTTGCTTGCTTGCTATTTGACTTTCTTTCTCATTTTTCTCTCCCATCTTTTTTTCTCACTTCCCACAATTTACCACTTCCACCCCCTTCTGGCCCTCTAACACCTTTTCTACCTTGATTTTGATACAAATTTTCTGATCCATCCACTAACATAAATACACACACACACATACACAATAAGGTGAAGACCTGGAGCGCAATGACGGTTCAGCCTCAAGGCCTTATTACATGTCCTCGACTCTTCATGAGATTCTGTGGAAGAACATGGCTGATGATCCGTCTTTGTCATCTCCCCAGCAACAGGATGACGAAGATATCCAGTTGAAACAACAGCAGCCTCAGGAGGAGGATGCAGCTTAGAGGAGTGTTGTGATGCTGTTTTCAAGTGTCATCAGATTTTTCACTGACTTTTTTTAAACCGTTGTAGCTAAAGACATTCTTAAACTATGATCGTTAGGAGTTAGTATTTTGTTGATGCCCTTTGGGAAATTCTCCTGTGCACCTTAGCCACTCATCTCACAGAGGCAGACTGTAGTACAGCTACAGAGCACTATGCCTTAAAGTAGCAGGGATTCAGTATTTCCTTTATTCATAACTGAGTGGTTCTTGTTTACTTTTAGCTTTACTGTTCCTCAACACAAGGAGACATGGCATCCATTTTTGTGACTGACCATTTGCTAAACCCCTCCCAAAAAACAGTAGTTATCCAATCATTAGCTTTGCAAAGGTAGCAAACGCAAATCAGACCTTTCCACCCTTTGTTTTTTCTACATATGAAAGTGGTGTGTGTGGGGTTGTTGTACAAGTTTAATGAATTTGGAAGATGGTTTCTATTGTGTGAGCTTTCTAAAATTAGAGAAAACAATTCTGCTGGAAACATTAAAAAGTATTAAAAAGCCAGAATCAGCAACTTCTAAGAGACTGATAGTGCTAATTAGCTTAATTTTCTAGCTAGCTAGAGGGCGTAGAATCTTCCAGCATGAGGTGCCATTACAAACAGACAAATCATCAGTCACCGGCTGATCTACCTCTGTCCGACATGAGAGACCTATTGTTTCAGAAATTATTAAGAATTTCAATAGTAAATCTGTCCCTGTAATCACTGTAAACTGCGAATGTACTGAGTTAAAATATTATACTTGTCAGACATAGCAACAATCACACGGGGGGTTAGCAAGAGGTCAGTTCAACATAGGGCATGTCTCAAGGAAAAAGTGCATTAAAATATGCACAAGATTATTGTACATGAGTAATTTCTTGCATGGTTATGATGATAAAATGGTGGTCTCTCATTTGAAATGATGTGATTTAACTGGTTTAGAAAGTTTTTTTTGATAACAGCCAGGTCTGTTCTGGCTTTTGAGTGACATGGTGCTTGAAATGTCTGGAGATGGTTTTAGTTACTCATGAACATGTTGGAATAACTTATCTAAATGTCTGTTAAGTGTATAAATGGCTTCCTCTGAGGTAGACTGACATTCATAAACTCTGTTTTAGCCTTTTAAAGCAACATTATGTAAACAGTTTTTGAGTTGATCACCACCACACTAAATTCATCCTACGTTTCTGTATTAATTTTATCAAACGTAATGTATGTGCTAACTACAAGCTCAATTTGGCAGCATCATTATAATATTACGTTATTATAAGCCAGTCTGACATTTATTCGTCTCTTGCAGTCACTCTCGTTTTTTCTCTTAGTTTCTTCTGTCAATCTGTATCTTTGGCTCTGTCATGATTGTCCTTATTGAGGCTTCATAGCCTGTTTGCATTGCTGCCATCTAGCAGCTACAGGTTACTTCAGGAAACTCTAAGCAGCCAGAATATGAATAGAATAGTCCTTTATTAATTTTTTTTAGAATAGAATAGTCACACAAAACCAGAAACATTTTCGTAACAAAATATAATCCAGAGTGAGCACTGAGTGACTGAGACACCATTCATCCTTTCACAAGTCAAAAGTAAAAACATGGTACAAGCATGATGTTTAAGCTGTTCAGATTTTAAGTTTAATGGTTACATAATGTTGCTTTGATAGCTCCTCCCACTGCCACTCACCCATAGAAACTTGAAGCCGTCCATGTGCCTAATTTACTATGTTAATGTCACTTTGTACCTATGTCTTAAAATTTTAAGAGTACCCCATTGTTTACAGTTTAAGCAATCCAAGTTATCAGTATTACAACTTAAGTATGCTGCACTATGAATGCATTCTAACTTCTGTTAACACTAAGCCATTGCAAGTTCTATAAACGAATACTGGCAATTTTCTTGAGTCCAGCTGCTTTGTATTCTAAAAAATTTTTACTCTGTTGGAGACTGACACAGTTCTGCATCCTCTTTCCAATGTGTCTGACAGTGTAGTTGTTTTAAAAAACAGTATTTGACTGCATGACACAAAGGTATTTAAACTCTTGAGATGGATGCGTATTGATGGTGATTGCCTGAACTGTTAATAAAACGTCATATTTTTGTTTAAATGGAATTTGTTTTTCTGCAAAACATAAATCAGCCTTAAAATAGCCGTGTTCTTCAGATCTACTTGTTGAGTAGAATGTCTCTGATTTTAAAAAAGAAAAAAAAAGAAAATCCCTGCTTTAAAATGTTTTGAATCAATTGTTTGGCTGTAGTTACTTTAGATTAATTTCATTTTATCTCATCAATCTCTTTCAATCTCTTTCCAGTGGAGGATCTTGAGAGGAACGATGGCAGTGCAGAGAGGCCCTACTTGATGCCTGAGAGCCTTCGCAAAGTCCTGAATAAGAAGAACAAGGGCCAGCCGGCTGAGTAACGCACGCTCTAGCAGTGCAAGCCTGTTAGGCGAGACTGTGGGCTTAAATTGACTGTGGTTTTGTTCAGTGGAAACAGGCTTGGACAAGAACCTGCAGTTAGTCACAAGGAGCCAACATGACAATCAGTAATGTCATCCATTATGTTTTGTTACTGCCAAATATTTAATTCCCACATGTCTGCCTCATGAATCAGACACCTTGGTTTTTCATTTTGTCTGCTATTCAATTTAGAGGCTTGTGGATTCAAAACATTTGGAGATTATTCATTTCTATTTTAAATGCAGTTATTACCAAACACATTTTTAGCATGTTGTAAATGTTTCAACAGATCCAAGGTAATTTGAGCATGTTTTATTTTTAATATTTGAGTGCTACATGAAGGTAAGTTAAGTGTCATTTATTAAAGTTGTTTAATATGCTTTGTGCTTTTATTCTTGTATTTTTTTCTTTCAAATGTATAATCTTTTGTTATATTTGGATAATGTTTAACCTTGTTACCAAAGCCATTAAACTGAACTTATTATGCAAAGATTGTCTACATTAAAATCTACAATTAGACAATAAGCATCTGTTTCAACCTAATCAGTAAGCAGCAGAGAACAAAAGCTAAACTAATATTGTAAGTGATGTGTAGAGTCATACATTGGTGCCTATTTTATGTTTGTGGAATTGAATTGAAAATGTTTTTGAAATAAAAACATAGTTTTGTAGATCATTGTCTGAAACTGTCTCTACTTCAACTCTTTATTCATTTCCATCCAAATGTTATGCATGCATGCATGCATGCAAAAAATCCTAATTTTAAATTTTGACTCTTCTTTTAAGCCTTCAAATTTGGACAAATGTTCTTTAAAATGTTTGCCATCATCACACTTCTGTAAAGCTGTTTGTTTCATGTTTGTATTGAATGGCAAGCTCAAAAGCTTAATGCTGTTTTTATGCAATAATTATAAATATTCTAGATTGAAAAGTAATTATACAGCCTTTTCATATAACCTGCATCTGTGCTCCAAACTACACAACTTCCACATGAAAGCACCAACCCACAGCTACAGCACATTCCTCTCCATTGCTTAAGATACCGACATGTAGCAAACACAGGTACACTCATCTACCTCTGCATGACACACTCACCACAACAGTCTTTGAACAACCAAACAACCTTGCCTGCTGTACTTTTACTGACCATAAGATGGAGTGTGTGGTCTATGAAATGTGTTCAGTTTGTCTCAGTCTGCTCTCAGTGTAGCTCTGTCAGTGGAGCAGAGGATGATCTTATTTGTAGTGTGGCCTCCATGGTGGCCTTAGGTGTCACCTGATGGTTTACCTGCTGCTGAGATGACAATCACCTTTAAGAGACTCCTATCAGAACCTCAAGAACAAATAGAACATAATTTACATCTGTGTTTGGACACAACTGTCATGTTTTCTAATGGGTGAAAAAGAGAATTGATCATAGATAAATTTTATGGTTTAGTTTGTCTAACTTTCAGTCTGTACATCTACTTGTTTGTAACCTTGAACAGGACTAAATGCATCCAGCACTAAAAGAGATGAATGAAATGTAGAGAAGAAGCTGTAATGGTGAACCAGTTGGCAATGTCTCAGCTGAAAGAGATCTGATGAACTAGTCACCACTTTATCAGAAAACACCAAGTGTGTCAAGGGGAACGCTCACAATTAATAAATGAATCACTGACTTACACTAACAGTGTGTAATTCCTGTTCAAGTGTCACATGCCGCTCCCACCTGGCAAACACCAATTATTACAGACATTATGTAATAGTGGAGATCTTAAATACATTGTGTGTTATTGCTATCCAACGTGCTTTTACATTAAATCAATAAATGAACAACATTTCAACATAACAACCACTGGCCTGTAGCTAGCACCAATGGTCCATTATGTCAGTGGAGCTAATATGCATTTAAGATATGCCTAGCCCAGCTAGCTTAGTTTCTGGGGTTCATACATTACTGACAGTTTCCCTCATTAAGTGGCTATCTTCTAATTGTTAGTCATTTTATGACTAAGCTAAGTGTTTTAGATAATACGTGAAAAAAAAGGCCTGTGAAAAGTGGCACATCACAATGTAACCAAAGTTGATGGCTGTGTTTTTTATTTGGCACACAGCTTTAGCATGCCAATAATCAACGGTCATATACTTATAAGGATTTAGTTATGCTGGCGAGGAGTGCCATGTTGCAGTTGAACAGCAGTGGCATACCTCGCCAAAGCTGCATACCACCAGTAATCAGCTTATAACACGTAGCACCTATATGCAGGAGGACAGTCGTATTTATCTTTGAAAAGGGAGTGACATGGCATGCATAGCTCAAACAAAGCAGCGTTGTATCATAATCAGTAGAGGTCTTATGTTACTAAGAATATATTGAGTGGTAGCCTTTATGACATTTGTGGAATATGTGTGATACATAATTTTCGTGCCATAATGTTGTATATATACCATACCATAAAAAATGACAGAAAGACCACTGTTTTCCCAGTCAGTACATGGAGACATGCAGACAGGTTTTTATTTTATTTTGTCATTGGTTTTTCATGAACAAAAAGAAGAGATTCTTTATCAGAGACTTACATAACATTATATACTTTTATTGTGTTCTTTTGTCCTGAAATCAGTCTCTGCTTTTTTATTACATTTTGCCACACCTCTGCAAAAAAAAAGGGTTCTCCCATTTTTGTCTTGATAGCTTCCAACCTTATCACATTTAGAATTACAGCACACTCATTAATATCATCAGCACTCACAGATAATATGACTTCATTTTATTTTGTTTGCAGTTGAACAGCGAGCGATAAATCAAGTGGCAACCCACAAAGGAACTCACTGCTTTCTTTGTAGGCGTGTGTCAGAGGTCCTGAGTGGCCAACAAGGCCTGTTGGTCAGTGAGACGTTTTTTAAGTCCAGTCTCCATGGAGAACTCCTGAACAAGCTGAGTGTTTGAGTCATTAGCAGGAGTGGTGAACTTCTTGAGAGTGGCTGGTATGCACTTGATATGTGCCACTGTGGCCTTGGCAACACGAAACAATGCAAAACAGCTTTTTGATAATACTTCAGTGTGTTTCCATTTCAAAGGTTTTAATAATGTTTTACTTCTAATTTCATCTGGAGAGGTTTACATCTGTAAAAAGCTTAAGTAAGTTCTAAGCTAGTACCATCCACTGGCACACGTTTTCGTTTGTATGGAGAACAAAAAATGGTGGTATAGACAAAGACTGGCCTTGTGTATTTGTGGGGTATAAGATAACATACAGGGTCAATTTTTTAAAGTTGCTTTTTGTATACTTGTGCAGGTTCCTTCTACCTGCATTAATTGAATTTAGTTTGACAATTAAAGGAAGCATGACAAGCTTTAACTAAACACTAATATTATATCACCAAAGATAAGACAATCATTACCTAACAGTTGGCTTATTTACAGATTCAGCTGGCAAAGTGCAACATAAGCATACACATAAAGTTTTGTTTCTGGCCACCTGGCAAATAGACGCTCAGTGTGCACTTACTGTCTAGCTTTGATTTGTCCCTACAAACTCTTGAGAAAATGTCTCTTTAGCCATAATGAAGTTTGGGTCATCCTGGGCCCGTTGATGGAGATCTTTGCAGATTCTGCTGCTTTTGCTTGAGGGTCAAGAAATTGCAAACATACAAATACAACTGATCACAAAAACGTGTGTAACTTAGGTGCTATTGGTGATTGGGTGATAAAATTTGGAGAACTTGCTCATGAAAGTTGTGTCTAACAACTTTTGTCTGCTAAATGCGCATTACTGTGGCGTATTCTGTATTTGTATTTTCTGTGCAAAACCAGAGCTCTCAGAACATTTTGATTACATCTCATCAGTTCATCAGCTAGTGGTCTGCAGTTTGCTGCTGAATGGGCAGTGCACTTGGACTTTTTAGAGCTTTTTCACTGTAACAGCTGGCAACTAAGGCCGAATTAACTAAGGCTATGAATTTATTGTTAAATTCAGGGAAAAAGATTGCAGGAGGAGCTTCAGGTTCCAATGAACACTCGGGTGGGCTGTGCTGTGGAAGCTCGAGGCACGAGTCTGGAGGATGCTGGTATGGCATGTGGCACAAGGCTGGTGAGTGCTGGAGTAGTGTGTAGCTTATTGTTGAGGGTGTCGTGATGAAGACACAGGTGTAGAAACAATGGTGGAGAATGCAGGGTATACAGCACGAGGCTGGATGGGTTTGAGGCTGGGCTGCACAGTGTCTGTGGTGCCAGAGCTCAGACAGAACTTGAAGACTGCAGGCAAACAAGGAAAAGAGCACAGGTAAGTCATACGACGATGACATGAAATGACACACTAGAATTCTCACTGAGGTATACTACAAGGTTCAGGAGCCAACTCCAACCACGCAAGATGCAGAAACAATCTGGCGATGAGCGATGAGAAAACCAGGGTATGCATACACTGATGATGATGAGACACAGGTGTGTCAGGATCAGAGCTCCAGCCACCAGGAAACCACACCCAGCCTCTGCCAAGAAAGCACAGTGCTGGAAACCCCACAAACAGTCCAAAAACACCCAAAAATACCCCCCATAACACACAAACAATGTGCTTAACAATGCCACAGTGCCTCATTGAGCTGAGGGGACCAGCAATTCTCTGTGGGTTCTTCACTACAAGCAACACTTTTCAGTAATTCTGTAGTATTCTGTAGTTACTCTGTGTATTAATTCTTCCCACTGTTCATTTACTGGACTCAAAGAATTAACTTGAGTAAGACTGTTATAACATTTTAAACTTGGCTTGGTAACATTGGAATAACAGCATCAGTTTAACTTAAACTTAAGATCCAAATCCAGATGTGCTGAAGCGAGGAACATACTGTTGGTGAACAGACTGTTGTGTTGTCATGCACTGTCATGAGGCTCAGGGGTGTTTGTTTCAAAAGGTATTTGTCTCTTGTGATGTGTTGATAAAGAACCGTCCATCTGCATTCCTCAACAATGCTGAAACCTTGTGCGTCAGTCTTCCTGTAAAGTCTTGGAATTCCTGAATTAGAAGACCGAATGCCTGAAATACATGAGGTGTCTTAGGTTATTAGTTTGTAATTAATTCTGACAGGAGCAGGGTTCTCACTGGCCAACACTTCTTTGTCCTTTATTGTTCATTCTAAATTGTCAGATACCCATCAGCTATCTATTGACATAAACTAAAAGTGAGCGGGTTATTTCCCTGACACTTTGTACGGACATTGTTACCCTGAGGGTGAATCATGATCCCTAGTATGTTAAACTAAGATGTAAACACGGCAAACATTATACTTGCTAAAAATAATAAATTTGCTAAAGCAAACAGCATTTTAGCATTATCATTGTTAGCATGCTGATATTAGCAATGAGGTCAAAATACCTTTGTACCTTCATACAAACTCCTAGAGCTTTGAGCATGGCTGTATGCTCTTATTCTTGTTAACGTAAAGTCTGCATCATTTCTAACTCAACTGATAATGTTCAGCAACACAGGAAACAACTAGATTGATGCAAAAACTTCATAGTAGTTACTATAATCGAAAAGAGCCATGTCTGCTCAAACCATCAGAAATCCCCCTTAGTTGAACTTATAGGCCTACAATATATTAGAGAGATGACATGTTGATAACTGGTAAAGGTGAGGCCTGTGCTACGTGTTGTCACATTGATGTTTACAGCTTGGCTAATATATTAAACCTCTGCTATCAACAGTATAGTATTTAGATGGCAAGGGAACGTAAATGTCACTTGTGTCAATTTTTTCAGTACCATTGTAAAAAAAAAAAAATACAATCCCTTCCATGTATGATGTGTGAGTATTTGTCACATTTACTTTGAACTCAAGTTCAAAACATGAGGTGTTATATACCACGCACATGTGGTTCAGCAGCTCAGAAATTCAGTGGTTGAGAGACATTTCTTGTCCTCACTAAATACAGAGCATGTGATGTGTTTGTTGTCTGTCACATTTGAATGGGAAGAGTTACTCTACACATCCGCTGTGAGGTTGACACTTAGCGAAATGCCACACTGAGTAAAGAGCAGCCTTCTTTCACAGAAAAGTTAAGCATGTTTTCACTTTCTGGGAAAAGCCAGTTTCTTGAATTGTAGGTCAGACTATGAAGTTGTTTGGAAACAGAAATATAAACACACGAAGTCACGCATATGTGACCTGGTTCAGGTTCGAAAATGATTTTCATGATTTTTTAATGGTGAGATGATCTAGAGGAAGAAAATCCTCTGTGAGTTTTGTTCTCTTTAAAAAAAAAATTCTTCTAAAAATAAACTCTTACATTTGAAATTTTCCATCTTTGCAACATAAACCGGAGTAATATTATTTATTTATGAAACTTACCTTCCTCTGAGCTGTAGTCTTAACTATGCATTCAATGTGTAAGAGATAGAAATCTGCTATTCCTACCGTCATGCACTACCATCATTTTATCGGTGTCAGAGATCACTGGAGGCAACAGTCATATGATTTTCAAAACATGTTACTGTGCTTGTGTCCTTGTATTTCAAGAAGCCCTGCAAACAACCCCACAGCAGCAGAACAAATTGAGACTTTTAGCTAAAACCTCCACCTGCATCAGTTTTGATAAAATAGTGGTGTTTTTCATTTGATCTTAAAATTTTGAAATTTTATTGGAACTTCTTGCTCTTTTACAAGGACTGCATTTAATGAAATCAATTTGTTGTCACACAGCAGGCCAATCCTGGTTTGAACCTAAATGTTATCTTTGTTATCCTCTATCATGCCTGGCTAAAAAGTTTGCTTTCTCTCTGACAGTTAGATTAGAAGATTAATTGCACAAAGCAATTATCAGCAAGGAGCCACACTCTACACGGTTATAGATTGGACTTTCTTTTTTTTTTTTGCAGTGCAACATTATTGTATGAGTTTTGCCAGACCGTGTGGGTTGTGACTTTGTTGAGAATGGGCCTCTGAACCAATCAGAATGTAATATTAGGCCAAGCTGTTATGTAATGCATCAAAGCAGGTGTGGCCAAACATTTCTGATTGTGGGCCATACACTGAAAAATATAGAGCGTCACGGGCTGTAACATGTCATGGGTGTATAATTTATCACATTTTAACAGCCTCACCAGCAAACCTATTCTGTTCAATTTAATCATCACTGAGGCAACATTTGTTGCTATTTCACACAGTTTGTTTCAGAGCAGCCCCATGTCATCAATGGAGTCTAAAAATGCTTCAAGAATAGCCTTACTAGTTGTTGCTCCCTGCACTGTGCTGGCATCTGTGCTGGAGTCACACCCATAAGTAGAAATCATGATTTAACCTTGCTGGCAGGCCTTTGACTCCCCATACTAATATTCAAATCTAGCATTTTCTCTGGTCACGTTAAAAAGTGACGGTCTGATAAAGTGCTGGTTTAGCCAAATTTATTTAGCTGATTTACATTTTTTATTGACTTATAGGTCAAAGGTCAAGTAGCAGCAAGTACGTTAAGTGTTTAGCATTGACAGGACATGCTAGATTTTTTTTTTAAGATGACAATCTCATCTATTCTGTAATCTGGGGTGTACAATTTACTATTTAGTTTATTTTTAAAAAACACACTGAAGTAACATCACTGTGTAATATACATATGCTAACATTCTAAATAACTTAAGTTAGTTCCAATGTTTTCTAACTGTTGTTATGGGAACACAGTCCTCTCCCTTAATATTTTTGATCCACTTCTGGCCAACATCTTTGTCCTTGGCCATTGGCACTCCTTCTGAAGTAAGAGCTTGTGTATTACTATTCTGGTTTGTTTAAAAAGTTGAAGTTTTCAACTAATGTTGAAACAGCTGAAAACTGCACATGTTCTTCCCGCTTGTATATACACTGTTGTCTAAACAGATGTTGAAAAGAAAATAAAGGTAAATTAGAGGAAGTTGACTTTACGGGAGAATTTGCTGTCAAATGTGTCGATACTGCAGTGTTGGCGGCTACTCAACTTCCAGTTATTCCTTGGATTCATCTGTACTTGCTGATGAGGGTGCTTCAGTGGAGGCAATGCTAATGTTAGCTGTGCTAGCTTGTCATCTAGCAAGAGAGGTCACCTGATTTTTGGAAAATGATGGTGGTCCTAAATTAGAAGGAGTAGATTCTGTAGTGCATTGCGGTGTGGTGGGGTTTTCAGCCATTTTCCCATGTCCATTTTGCTAAACTTTGCTAGCTATCTTCAGTGACAGAAAAATGAGCACCAACTGTCTAGGATAACTTGTTAGGCATTACCGTAAAGTTTTGCTTTACAAGGGGTTACATCGTAGGAGTAAGCCTACTTGATGACTACTTAATGCCATTCTTGCCATGATATCTTTATCTTTTTAATTTATGAATTTAATTGCAAATCAATATTTGTAATTCTTAAACCATCATAATAAATAAGAAGGTGCACCAAAGGTAACTGGACAGGCATTAAATACGTAGTAACAGCTAATATTATGTTAGCATAGAAGCTGTTTTCCGGGCAGCCTTGTGAAGACAAAACTCCAGAGGGTACTTTGCCAAGAAATAGTCAAAACCTCAACACAAAAAAGTGTGTGAAAAAACATGTTGTTTTTACTCTTCTTATGTAAAGATTAAACAGAAGAGATGGGATGTGTTAATTAGTGAACTTCAGAGGTGCTGGTAGGCAGATTTTCTTACCTTTGGACAGAAGCAACTGCTACACTCAGGTCACGGCGGTAACTATTAGCCCTAAAGGTTAATTACCTTGTGATGTTTTAAAACCTTTGAAAGTGGCCAAAAAAACATTTACCCTTGTATTAACAGAATCCGCAAGGTTGCAAAACTCACCTAGTGGGAAAAAAATTACAGTACATTTCTGTTTTTGAACTTAGAAAAAATAAAAAGGCAGCAGGCCAGCTACCTTGATAGAAATCACAGTCACAACTTTGGAAGTGTATTGAAAATATTTGTAATCTTGCAGCGACAGAATTCTTTACCTTACAATGTTTAGAAGATTCCTCGTAGATATTAGAAATACCAGAACACAAGAGTACAGCAGGGATGATGTAGTTGTGTTGTTTGACCCAGAAGTTGGCATCACCCTGGTTCCCTGGATAAAGAGCTAACAGAAATTTTTGATACTGGATTTTGATTCAGATTTTGTAGAAAATAAGCTCTGTAGCAAACATTTTGATTAGCAAGATAATGTTCACTAACATCACTGGTATCAATTATGAATGGATATTTGAGTAAAACTACCGAGCACTTGTGAAATTGAGATTGAGAATTGAGTTGTTGAAAATAGTCAAACATAATTTATCATATTTGATATCACAGATATTGATATCAAATTGATATCCAAAATTCTTTTGGAACTTTTTCTTCCCCACAAACACAAAAGCCCACTTACATCTTCTCAAATTCTTTATCGCAAGTACACAAGTCCTACACTTCTATTCACCAATTAAGAAATGTGTTCACACTTTTACTACAGATACTGCAATGATTACAGTGCAAAACACATCCACACATCCCTTGCCAAAATGTGAAGCCATAAACAGTATTTGTGCCGTGTATATATGTAAAATTTGGTAAGACGTGATTTTAACCTGTTCTGAGAAAGCTTCCGCTCTGCAGTTTTCTGCAATAATTTTCAGGCTTCACATTTGAGACATGAGTGTGAATGTGTTTGAGTTTCTGAATTTATGAATCATATCATTATATTTGTGCTTCTACAATAAAGAATTTGAAGAGGAGTAGCTCTTATCTTGTGTCTCTAGAAGAGAAAAACATTCCACAAGTATTAAAAAAACTCCCAACCCATTATCTCCGTGACCTCAGATTTACTGACCCAAATATGTGACTATTTTTCACAACTTTAAATTCCACTCTCACAGGTGCTCAGTGGTTTTGTTCCAACAATAGGAATCCTTTCATCATTAATCTTGTTGTCTAACCCATAGCAAGAGCGAATAAGCATATTTTCCAAACCATTGCTTCAAAATGTAAGACAATAATTGACATGGTGTTCTGACACCCACTACTCTCGCAAACATCTACACACAAAAACACACAAACACAGACAGACACTCACGCACACACGCACGCACGCACGCACAGACACACCTCCTCTCACTCCTCCTCCAGCCAAAACTTGCAGCAGAAGGTCGCCTCCCACTATAAAACCCTGCGAGTTTCAGCCCCACGGACTGCAGTCAGAGAGAAAACCAGTCGGACAGAAACAAGTCGAAACAGTTCAGAGTTTGTGCGTTACGTTTTTTCCGTCACATGGGAACAGCCCTCCACATTTCTGTGCAGGCACCAAATGTAGCCAAGGCTCCACAGTGAAAACCGTCTTTTTAATTGTAACACAGGCGCGTTCATGTAGTCTCTGGTAAAGATAATTAAAAAAACAAACACATTTTTATAATATCAAGATGCAGCCCTAAAGTTACTGTCTCACGGTGGAAATTGATTTTTAGTCCAACAATTTCTGTCAAGATGGAAAGCAGCCCTTAGGCAACCGGACGAGATGGGAAAATGGGAATTAACAATGGTAAGAGAAATCTTTTGATTTGATCTATGAGCAATCGATTAATTAAATCAACGGACCATGTAAAGTTTTATTTGTTTTCACTGAGCTTTTCTGTTTTTGTCATGTATCTCTCCCTAATGTAATCGATGTAAATACATTTTGTTCTCCTTTTTTAATGGAGAGATCTTTGGGTCTGTGAGCCCTGCTTGGCTTCTGAGGCTCTCTTTCTCTTTTCTTTATCATCTCTGTCAGTGACATTTGTCCCACCGCAAATCTGTAGTTCATCAACAGTCCACAGGCTGGTCTATTCTTAGTCTTAGTCTTAATCTGTGCCTTTTATTTCTAATATTGTGGTTGATTCACAGAGCTAAGAATATTTCTGAAGAATTAAATACCTGGAAATTTTTAAAGACCTAGTTCCTTTGGAAACACTCAGTGCTGTTCTGGTAGTGTTAATATCAAAGTAGCCTTTTAGCCATCTGAATGAAAAATGAAAAGTGAATTCCTAATATTGATGGCCAGACAGACACATTATGTCCTTTCTCCATTTGTAAAACTCAAGCATCATATCAAGGTTTGATTGTTTAATGACAGTATAAAATGTCGGAATTAACATCATTATAACTACTGAAAAGGTTATCTTTGTTCAGGTTGTACAAACTTAGCAGGGACATGTTCCGCATGTCAGCCATAATTTGTGCATGAATAAGGAAAAAGAGAAGCAACTTGAGACACTCCTTATCTCCATGATGTGCTTCTTTATTCTTATTAAATGTGGTTCAAAGTTTCCTTTTTTTCTAATTTGGATTTGGTTGCTAGTTGTGCTTAGCACCACCATCACTGACACTGGGTAACAGTCGGACACAATGCACAGTTTAGCATCTGTGTGGCTAACAAACGACCCTAGTTTCTATGAGGGACAAAAGGGTTTGTGTGATACCAGTTAGCACCAATACACACAGCAGCTAAATGTCTGGCCCTACATAAATGCAATTTAATAATCATTTACATAAGACAATGTAGTCCTCAGGTGTAGATAATTAGATTAAAATAATTATTATGACCAAGACAGCGTTTGTTTTTTATGTCCTTCAGTATTTAGTAAGTAAATAGTTTCTGTGTTTCTATGTTGACCAACATGATTGAGACAAAAAACCTATGACAAAAGCACATTTTGATTTTTTTTTTTTTTTTTTTTTATGATTCAAGTTGTATGGACAGATTAGGATCAAATAGACACAAATGAATATGTACGTGCTTTCATTCCAGGGTCTCTGTAATAATTTGCGAAGCATTTGCATAATATGCAGCTAGATCAGACAGGACACGTGCAACACATGTTACTGATGCTCAGTGTTGTGGTGTTTGCATAGGACATTTAGAGGAGCACTCCACTGACCTTTCACATTAGGTTTAGTTTACTTGCTATAAGTAGTACCACTTTTCATGTGAAAATGTCTGTATGATACCTTCTGTAATGCTGGAAGAGCTTTCTAAAGTATCAGAAAAAAACCCTGAGGATTTCATGGTCATGTCATGGGTTTGAGATTGGAAATTTTTGGGCAGCATAGTTTGAAACTTGGCCATGAAGTTTTAAGACGTGAGCTTTTACTACAGGGAAAGTATCATGAAAGATTCTGTGAAGTTGCATTATGGGAAATGTACCAGCAGATTAGAAGCTATACCCAGACAGTGCATTTCTTAAAATATTTCTAACTCTATGAAAGAGGGATACTCACTTTAGTGTTCCATTAATGGAGGGGGCAGCTTGTGGTGCATGTTCCGGCTCATATGTACGGTATTGTGTGTTATGTGAGTGAAACCATCGATAAACTATTACAGTAACTATATATGAAGAGATGCCATGGTTTTCGATTACTGGCCTCATTAATACAGTTGGTTCAAAATCATATATTGCACGTGGCTCCTTAAGAGCTGTTTAATGTATGCATAACAGCTGTTGTCTCCTTATGCATGACCTGAAAGCCTGAAAAAAGCCACTCAGTATTCATGTTTGACAAAGACTGTTTCCCTTGTGCGTGCCGTCTTATGTGCTGCTGAGCATGGTGGAGGAGTAATCGCTCAAACATTGATTGATATCTCTCACTGAGATCAAACAAGGGCAGAACTCTTGTCTGAATATTTAATGAAAACCAGTGTGCTTGGAAAAAACCCCCCATCACACTTTGTGCTCAACCAACAGCCTCCAGTCCTCCAAACTTCTTTCTTTTATTGGCCATCAGAGGATGAGTTATTGGAGCTCTCTGACATTTAGGCAGTGTTTTGCATTTTTTTGTTTTGGTATTTTGTTTCAGTGTTGGATGTCCTAACCTTTTATATAATCCTGTATTTGTCCATAAACATTCATGTGAACCTACAAACCTGGTTGCCGTGTGCAGTTGTGGAATTGAGGACTAAGCACCATGGCTCACACCTGCATGTAAAGTGGATGAACATCTGATAGTAATCGTCATTACACACCAACCAGTCTGTGCAGTGTCTGTGGGTTTTTACTGATGGTTATGACTGTAAGCAAAGAGTAAGTTGTTTGTGTGATGCATTTGTGGTCACTTTGTGTCTCAGTAGTGTTGTGTCACTTGTTTGTGTGTGTGTGTGTGTGTGTGTGTGTGTATGTGTGTGTGTGTGTGTGTGTGTGTGTGTGTATGTGTGTGTGTGTGTGTGTGTGTGTGTATGTGTGTGTGATCTCAGTTTACTGAGTTCTGACTCAGAGAAGTTCCACTTTTCACTCTCATGATCTCAAGGTTCCTTCTGAATGTTTTAAAGCATCTTTAGCAGCAGCTGACTGACTTCCTGTTGTTCAAACACCTGTCTCACCTGTGTCTCACCTGTCTCTCCCGTGTCTCACCTGTCTCACCTGTCTCCCTCTCAGTGCTTCATGAACATGTCCATGTGTTTGCAGCTGGTCCATTCGGTTGCAGACCTCCTGATCAACAGGCTGCCGGCTGACGAACAGAAGCTCCGAATACGAAACAAAGAAAATCAGTTTGGAGGTTTTTCGTTTCAAACGGACGTGTTTCTGTTTCTGACCTCCGTCTCTTTTCTTTCTGTCCAGGAATCTGAGAGTTTAAGCGGATTAACCGGCCGCTGCTCACTGAGACCGACAGATCTGAGATCAGCTCCTCAGGCCTCGTTCAGGCTGTTTGAAAACACTCAGAGCAAAGACTCCTGATCTCAAATCAGCCGTCAGGGCAGAGATTTTTCCCAGAGGCCCCTGTGAGCTGCAGGCCGCCTGCTGGATTCCTGCAGGTCGACCGAGCGCAGAGTTTACAGCCGAGGACTCGACGGCAAACACTCGGCTTCCTCTGACTCGTCACTCTGCTCACTTTCAGCTTCATTTAGCAGAAAGTTTCTGTTCGGTTCAGCAGCAGAGTTTGACTTCAGTCTGTCCTTGGAAAGGAGAGCGAGGGGGAAGCAGGAGGAGGAAGACGCGTCGCTCTTCAAAGCAAACTCAGCCTGTATTTACTGTTCATGTGCTGTTTAACCATCAAACAGAGCAGAAACACCAACAACCAAAACTGACCTACAGACTCACTGTAACACAGCAACCAGACTCCATGATGGTTTCGACCGTTTTCAGGAGGCAGCAGGTCACAGAGAGACGCTGAGCCGACGCCGAGGAGAACACGTCACTCTGTCCGTCCGAATGAGACAAACATCCTACACAAACCCGAGACGTTTGAACGCAACACGTCACTCTGTCCGTCCGAACGAGACAAACGTCCTACACAAACCCGAGACGTTTGAACGCAACACGTCACTCTGTCCGTCTGAATGAGACAAACGTCCTACGCAAATCTGAGACGTTTGAACGCAACTGACATGATTTTAACTGTTACAGACCACCTGACTGACTGACTGACTGATCGACTGATCGACTGACTGACTGGCTGTATGATGCGTTCGCTGGCAGTGCGGCAGTGTGGATGAACCTGTGGTAGGTCTCCCAGTGCTGCTCTCCCAGCGTGATGAACATCTGGTCGGTGCTGTACAGTTTCTCTCCATCCTTCATCCACACGATGTCGGGCTCCGTCACCCCCTGAACCGCACAGCCCAGCCTCGCCGCGTTCCCCTGAGACACCGTCTGATTGGACGGGTGCTTCGTGAAGACCACACCTGCAGCAGAGACAAGAAGCATGAGACAACAGAAGAAGAAGAGGACAAGGAGCTCCAGTCGAAGCTCAAACGACAGAAAAACGTCATTTATTCTCTCAGACAGGAAACAGTTTTCACTCAGACAGGAAACAGTTTTCACACACACGTGAAGTTCATCTTCACTGCAGCTTCGTCACGTTTCTTCTGTAACATGAAAACAGGTGGAAACTCTGAGCAGGTCTCCGTGTTTCAGCTTCTTCTGTTTACATTCTGAGTTTCCAACAAAACAAACAAACAAACAAACAAACTGTCATAGAGAAATCTGGTCGGAGATGAGCCGGAGGAAACGAGGAGGTCAGGAGACAGCAGATGTCTCACACAGAGGTGTTTAATGCAGAACTCAACGTTGAGGAGATCAGTGTGAGCAACATCCACAAGCCATCAAGAGCATCAGCACCAGTCTGAGGCCGTCCTGAGTCTCCTGAGTCTCCTGAGTGTCTCGAGTGTGAAATGTTTCTAAGTCTTTGTGTCCTCACATGTCATCAGTCCTAAACTACGTCTCCAAATAAGATCAAGCTGTTCACCTTCAGGATCTTCCTGGGCATCAGAACATAAACATTTCTACCAAACTTCCGTTGAGCTTCATCCCAGTGAAGGGGACAGTATCTCGTACCAGAGGTCAGTGTCTGAACGTCTGGTGACGTCATGAGATGTTCTCCTGCCTCTTTAACATCAGGAAAAGCCCTCACTGAGAGACAGCAGGACTGTGGATACTGTCACATGTTGATCCTTGTGTGTCTGCATGAGATGTGAAGGACAGAAGCTCCTCGTTTCCACTCAAACAGAAGAAACGGCTCCTCGATCAAACATCCAGAAAAACAGTTTTTTATTTTAATCCGTCCTTCAAACTTCCATCTGCCTCAGAAAGTCACAACAACCATCATCACTGCTGGTTCTTCTCCTCAGAAACCGAGAGAAATGTCCACCACTTCCTGCAGTACAAGCAGACGACCTCAGACGTGTTCGTGGTCCGACGAACGACATGAAACCCAAAAAGATTCAGAAAAACACAAAACTCTCATTTCTGAAACCGAAACTGACGTTTGACTGTTTTTCCTGGAAAAAGAATCAGAGCTGACGGAGCGACGCTTCTCCAGCAGAGGCATGCTGGGAAAAAGAACAAACTACAGCTGCAGCCGGAAACTCCAGAGAGCGATGACATCATAGAGATCAATGACATAATAGGGAGCGATGACATCATGGAGAGCGATGACATCATAGAGATCAATGACATCATAGGGAGCGATGACATCATAGAGAGCGATGACATCATAGAGAATGATGACATCATAGAGAGCGATGACATCATAGAGAGCACTGACATCATAGAGAATGATGACATCATAGAGATCGATGACATCATAAAGATCAATGACATCATAGAGAGCGATGACATCATAGGGGGCCATGACATCATAGAGATTGATGACATCATAGAGAGCGATGACATCATAGAGATCGATGACATCACTGAACATGAGCTGCTCACACGTTCCTCCTCGTCATCAGGTGTCATTAAACTCCTCTGATTACATCACTCTGAGCTGATGATGTCATCATCCAGTGCGTGTGATGTGATACGGGGGAGCAGCTCCTCCTCCGCTGTGCAGTGCATTATGGGACGGCAGCGTCCATCAATACAAAGTGAACTACAGCAGGGACACACACACACACACACACACACACTCTCACGCACACACACTCACTCACACACACTCAC
>JAQMCX010000022.1:3614941-3645902 GCA_029814765.1 Acanthurus leucopareius
TGTGTGTGTGTGTGTGTGTGTGTGTGTGTGTGTGTGTGTGTATGTGTGTGTGTGTGTGTGTGTGTGTGTGTGTGTGTATGTGTGTGTGTGTGTGAGAATATGTGTTCACCTGGCTGTTTGGCCATAGAGGCTTGCTGCTATTTTTAGCTCCTTTGCTGCCCAGCCTGACCCTAGTGTTGTGACCAGTAAGTTCACTACATGTATATATTTGTGTGTTTGACTCGTACCTGTATTTCTTTTAAAGACACAAGCAGGGGCTGTAGCCACTCCCTCAGAGTGTGTGTTAAACCTGAACCATTATTTCTCACCTCTACTGTCCCCAGAACCCAGTGCAGGAATGGGGTGAGGAGGTTGAGGACGGCGCAGTTTATGGGGTCACTCTGCGTCGGGAGCCCGTCCCCTCCTCCAACCCTGGAGAGACGAGTCCATGCTGTGCCTTTGTCAAGTACCGAACCTGCAAGGTGCGCCGTCTCAAGGCTGCTACTCTGGACCTGCTTGTGAATCACCTCTTGGACCCTGGTTGCCAGGAGCAGGACTACGGCAGGATCTTCCTCTCCACATACAGAACCTTCACTAGTACCTTAGAGCTCATAGAGCTGCTCTTCCAAAGGTACAGCCACTCTTTGTTTGCATTTTATATTGATGCCTTTCAAACACGTGTTTTGTATGGATTAAACAAACAAGAAAGTCTTATTCTGTCAATGAGCTCTTTCATTCGTGTTGTCAGTTTTTATGCTAAGGCAAAGGCTGCTGGCAGTAGTTTTATATTAAGTGTACAGTCTTGAACATTAAAGTGGTATTAATTCTCTCTCTGCAAGAAAGAGGATATGTATATTTTAACAATTGATGTATTGTTCCTCTAATAATTTCCAGATGTAAACACTTCATTTTATTTCCCTCTTACTCACATGTAAATTTACAATCAGACGTCTATTCACACATTTAATTCTTTTTCTCTCCACTTTTGGTTTCTGTTTCTCTTTCAGCCACAAAAATGCAAACATTTTGTTAGAGATAGACCGATATGGTTTTTTCAGGGCCAATATCGATACAGATTATTAGTAGTCAAGGGGGCTGATAACCGATATTTGGAGCCGATATTCATATCTGCTCTGGGGAACTTCTGCACTCCGCAAAACTTTTTTCTCCTCTCTGCTGTATGTGTGAGCACTGTGCATGCACAGCTTTCACTGCTGATTGGCTGTTACCCATGCCGTGGCTCTACTTGTAACCAAGCAGATGGTGCTGTGGGTGGGACAATGCCAGAGACAGAGTAGTGACTGCAGACAGAGAGGCGCGGCTGCCTCAGAGCCAAAATAACCCAGTTTTAAATTGATCTCTTATTGGCCATCGGATTAAAAAAAAAAACAGACAATGCCGATATGTGTCAAAATGCCAAATATCGGCGCTAATAATCAGCCCGGCCGATAATCGGTCTATATCCCTACATTTTATCATAGTTTTGCCTTTTTCTGGTTGTCTGTCCTTGATTGGTAGGTAAAAGCTCCTTTTTAAACACGATGAGGAGCCACAGAAGGAGAGCCCTCTCTTATGTGCTTGATTCTGGGAAAACAACTTGGGTTGTTGCACATGCAGAGTCATCGTGTTACGTCAGGATCTTTTTATACATTGTTTCCCTGACAAAGCAACCATCTCCTGCCAGCTTTGATGCAGTAATAAGTACATAGCAGGTGCTCATTATCTTGAGGCCCCCAACAACAATAATTATGCACAGAGTGGTTTTGGATTGTGGTTGGCATGCATTGAGGTCAGGCTTAGGAAAGCTGTCTGCACAGCAGGAGCAAATGATAATTTGAAAATATACAAAAAACATTCTGAAGAGTTTGGCTAAGTCTTCGTTTTTTCCTTATAGAGATAATGCTGCCTCAGATCTGGACAACAGTGAATGTAACAGAAGGTAAGGTGGATGACTTTTGACTATACAATTCAGTATTCTTGTGTCACCCTTTTTAAATAGTTAAACTATAATGGTTCTTCCACTGTCTCCTCAGTCCTCTGTTAGCCTTTGTCCAGACATGGTTGGATGAATACAGTGAGGACTTCAGGGATCCTCCCCTGCATGCGGCTCTCCGGCTGCTGTTGGATCACCTGAAGATCAGCTCTGCAGTTCACGACAACATGCGCAGCCAACCCAACTTCTGCTCTTTGGCTGCGCAGGCTGAGGCACTTCTCAAGACGTTACAGAAAGAAGGTGATCCTCCTCCACATAACACGGCAGAAACTGACATTTGTCCATGTGCTATACAATCAGGGTAGTTGTTTGCAGTGTCAAAATCCTCCTGTAAGAACAACATGCTCACTTTTTTAAATTTCTCCCTTTTTGTTTCTTCAGAAGCTGGGATAAATGTCAGTCTCACCCAGTCGGATCTGCAGCAGAATGAGGAAGGTTCAGGTGATGAAGATTCAGGATGTGACAACTCTCTGGATCAAGGTGGCATCATGGATTTCTCTGCTGCAGCCATTGCTGAACAGCTCACTCGCATGGACTCAGTAAGTTAAAGGATGTATTTCATTTTTCAAATTAGCATCTATATTGTTTTACATTTATGATTAAAGGGCTTATGATTGGCTTTCATGCAATTTCAGGCTTTATTTGTCAAAGTGGTGCCTTACCAGTGTCTGGGCTGCGTGTGGTCGCAAAGAGACAAGAAGGAAAACATGTCTCCCACCATCCGAGCCACCATTGCACAGTTCAATGCCATTACCAACCAGGTCATCATGTCCCTGCTCTGCTGGCCAACAGATGCCACCGCCAGTCCCACTTCCTCCCGCCGGCCCCTCACTACCCCAGCTCAAAGGGCCCGGATCATAGAGAAGTGGATCAGGGTAGCACAGGTCAGTCAAAAATATCAGTAATGAAAGCATATGCTGCACTCAAGGTCTGACTCCAGGTTTTTAATGGGTAACAGAGTTAAAAAGTGAACGTATGTACCTTGGGTTTGTACTGGATAAGACTTGCTAACTAAAACATTATCTGAGGAGAAGAGCCATCAACACAAAACATGGTTACAGGAATACTTGATTAAATATCAAGTGAATCCACTGAATGCATGTTGTTTCTTCTGCAGGACTGTCGTCACTTAAAGAACTTCTCCTCTCTCAAGGCGATCCTGTCAGCTCTTCAGT
The DNA here is from genome assembly GCA_029814765.1 of Acanthurus leucopareius. Classification (NCBI taxonomy): domain Eukaryota; kingdom Metazoa; phylum Chordata; class Actinopteri; order Acanthuriformes; family Acanthuridae; genus Acanthurus; species Acanthurus leucopareius. Next base: position 3,618,089 of record JAQMCX010000022.1, read on the forward strand.
CTAATGCAGTTTATAGGCTAAGAAAGACCTGGGCTGCCGTCAGCAGGTAGGGTTGGGTTATCTGGGTTAACCAGATGCCAAAACTTCTGCTCATCTCCATGGTTATGTTTATATTGTGTCCCAAATAATAGTCCTTTAACGAGGATGTTGAACCCTCATTGAGTGCATTTTAGTGTTGCTGACAGAGCAAATAATCAAATGTCTTGCTTTGGGTGACCCAAATTGAAAGTCAGGTCATGAACACTGCAGTAAGCTATTACATTGTCAAAGATAACTGAAGCATAACTTCATTTAGTTCTCTTTATGGCATAAACATGTGATCAGGGACTAAGTATTAAAATGTAAAATTATAACTCCATTTATTGTGTTTCATGTTAATTATTATAGTATCTGATTTCAGACTACATGGCTGCGTTTTTACTGTGTATTGTCTCTGCTCTCTCTGCAGAGATACCATGGCCACGTTTGATAACCTCTGTGAAACCTTCCCTGATGAGAACTGTGTTCTGACCAACAGAGAGCTGCTGGTGGAGGTGAGAGGAAATCTGCTTGTTGCACATAAAACAGACCAGGTTTAACATTAACAGTGTTGAACTTTAGATTTATTGGTTCTTGAAGTCTACACTCTTCAATTCGTACTTTAAAAACAATTAGAGCATTAAAATAGTTTATAATCACTGAATATGTTGGTAATAAATACATCTCTTGAAGCATCTGTGATTGGAGCCTTAGCTCCTCTGTAAGTGGGTCAAAAATAACCCACAATACAGTCATGGGTTTTATTCTGAATTTTTTTTTTTTTTTGGAATATTAGTTTTTAATCCACATAAGATGTTAGATATTTAGTATTAGCAATGTTTCTTTTAAATTTTCAGAATCAAAGTTGTACTCACAAACACTAGATTAAAAAAACCTTAGTTATGCTACTTAGCTAAGGACCCAGCAAAGCCTTTAAGAGTGCTAAGCTGCTAAGCTAACGTAGCTATGGCAAAACGAAATCCACAACTACAGTAATTTTAGATAGCACGCTAATTTTAATTTGCAAACTTCTCTACTTTATAGTTTATTATACAATGAATATATTAAAAAAATATATAAAAATGTTTCAAATTATTGTAAAACTCTTTCTTTAATTTTTGTCACTCAGCTACTAAACTAGCTAAGCTATAGATACTTGGCAGCAGTTTATCCACAACTAAAATGGCAAATGTTAGTTAATGGGCTACAGACTATATAATACATGGATAATAGCATTATCATCAGACACTCAATGTGTAACCGATGTGAAGGTGATATAGATATAGATATATCAATCTAATAATATCTCTCTTTGTCTTAGGTGAAACATATAAATAAGGCAATATTTTCATTGAATGTACTCACTATGTAAAATAATGTTGGTGAGTGTTGGCAATAATAGACCAGATGTGGTCCACAGTAAATTCTCTTTACACCTACCAATAGTAACTTACTTTGTCATAAACCTCCACAGGAAATACATACAGATCATTTTTGACCTATCTATGCATCTATGGGCTAATGTTTACCAGTGCAAACAAGTCAGTCCACTGCAGCTGTTGCATACCTCTAGTCTAAGCAGTCACTTAGAGAGTCTTAGTGAACTGAATACAAACTGCATCTTTAATGCATAAACTTTTGTGACCATAAACACAACAGGATATGAATTCTTTATTAGAAACATAGTGCAAGTTATATTCAAAAAGGCATATTGAAAACATGTTTGGAAATGACTGTCTTCCCAAGAACTCAGGTACATAGATTTCTCTTTTTTATCATTAAAAAGATTCATTTTTTAGTTAATGTTTTAAGAAATGTTTAACAGAGTGTTAATGTGAAACTAGAGGCCTTAAGCACTTTGTGTTCCCTTTTTTCGTTTTGTGTAGTCTCCGCTGGATAATTGCATGAGAGGAGACTTGTGTCTAGATACAGTGAAAAAACTATTAAGTCATTAGATCATACATAGATCTGTACATAACAACCAAACAACTTGAGCTAGTGTTTGCTGTTTCACAATAACATTCAAAGACATTCTTGTCACTGTTTTTTTCCATTAAACTTTTGTTAACTAAGTTCCCCTTTTCAATTTTCATTGTTGAAGTATTCAGATGTTCTTTTTTTACTAAGAAAGCTTTGATCCATGTAAACCCACTTAGTCACATATTTACTTAAAGCACAATTGCTTTTTTTTAAGCAGGTATTGCATATAAAGCCTTTAGAGATAAGGCTTGGAAGTGGCCTCCCTCCCTTTCACAAGACAATCTTTAAACAGGATATTAGGGTTGATGTGTAATGAATCTGTTCTGGTGTTAAAAAAAAATGTTTCATAAGCCAGTTTACAGTTTCCTCACACTCTTCATATAGAGCCCCTTTGTACATGCTTGTACATGCAAACAGTTGAGTGTTTATACACATGAACACACACATATACATCAAAAAAATCTTGATTGATTGTGCATATAACCTTCAACTCAATATAGCTCCGTCTGACCTACTTTGACAGGACGGAGGCCAGGCGACCGTGGATAACATTTCTCCAAAGATATTCAAGCGGTGTCCGATCTCCAGGCAGATGGTAAGTCAAACCTCAGGATAGGAAGATTAAGATGTTTTGAAGATATGAGATGAAGCCAAGTGTTGTGTATCACTGACCTCTATTTTAGCCTAAACACCAGGCAGCAGCTTTCATTTCCTCCAACTTTAAATGCGTCATTTCACAGTAGGAATGTTGCGAAATGTGATTAGTTTTCATGTAATATCATGTTTAGAGAGTCATTTTGCCTGAGGCAGGTTTTAGTTCCAATAGACATAAGCAGAATCCCTTCTATATTATACAACTCCAAAAGCTACAAGAGAGCTGATTTGCCTTAGTGTGGGTGGAGTATCTCCACCATGGCAGATACCCAAACCTATCTTTAGGCTTTCTCCGAGCTGAGCAAGTTTCAAATGGCCTCAGATCACCAGGATTATAGGACAGTAATAATAGACTAGACCGGGGTCTTTTATGAGTCATATGCACATTCTCCTGGGCCGTAACATGAACCCACAGTGCTGCTAACTGGGACGTGCACTGTGTGAATATTCTCTGCTTTAAAAGCCTTTCAATAAAAAAGAAGTTAATGACTGTGTTCAAAAGGCACAAATAAGCAGATACAGTGACGCAAGAAGCTTCTGCTGTAACCCTCAGTGTTTTCATGTCTCTCTGCAGAGTACCTCCAGTGGAGTGGTTCCTTATCTGGGCACCTATCTGACCGTCCTCACCATGCTGGACACTGCTCTGCCAGACACTTTGGAGGTACATAATGAATTCAGAGAAACGGTTTCTCTGCTTAATGTGTGTACCGTTCAGTTTTCTAGGATGTAATTACTTCTGGACATGGCAGTGGTATCACTTGACTTTTAATGGCCTCTTTTTGGCTTCACATATAAACACTTGAAACACTTGATATTATGGGTTTGACGTCTCCCAGAGCTTTCAGCTTTCATCTCATGTTTCCTGAGTTATCATCAATAAATAAATTCTTCAAAAGTAATTTCTATTAATAGAAATAAAGATGCAATGTTTATTTCCATATAAAGTTATTATACACTTAACTGTATTACAAAATAAATACAGTTATAGATCTTTCACAGATTAATTTATAAAAAAAACAAATAAAAGCTTCGAGGGGTCTTTATCTATGGTTACTACTACTACTTAGAAAGTATGACAGATCACTGATCATTCATCATGATATGCTGGTTAGAAACACTAAATATAGGGTGTTAGAATAAAATATTGCTGTAGTGCATTTGTTCGGTTCTTGTTCCAATTAATCATTGATAAAGACAATAAATAAGTCTGCTCTTTTCACAGGGTGGGCTCATAAACTTTGAGAAGAGGAGGAGGGTAAGTTGTTCCTCTTTGTGCCATCTTTTATTTATTCTGATTTATTTTTTCTTCTTTCCCACAGCTGTCAGAAACAAAGTGCAAAGGTTTCCACATAACTCTCTGTCAGCATAGTGCATGCTTAAGTCTTAGGGTGTGTACAGTGTGTTTGCATTGTCAAAGTAAGGAAAGAGGGACATTTTTTGACACATTTTTTCAACAAGTACATGACATGCTGAATGCTAGAAGACCTTTTGTTATTCTTTTTTCAACATTTACACATCTCTTTTAAATAACATTTTACAACAGCTTTGTCACTGTTTGAAAATAGCATTATGTTTTACCTTGTCGCTTCTGACAGGTTATGCAACCATGTACATATCAGGAGTCAGGACATCTTAAGTCTGTGTCACTCTACTTATCCATGGACATTTTTCTCTCCCTCCAGGAGTTTGAGGTTCTGTCACAGATCCGTGTGCTGCAGGCGTCCTGTTCCCAGTACAACCTGCCCCATCACCCCAGAATTGCTGTGTGGCTGCAGGGACACAAGCTGCTCACAGACCAGGAAAGGTAAGTGATACCACTGCCATGCCCAGAAGCTTAAGTGTTTTATTAACCCCTTCACATGACAAACAGTCGCATGCAGAGAAAAGCCTGCTGGAAGCTCAATAAAAATTTACTGTAGTTACATAAGCCAAAATATGTGTTATCGACACAGGACCTCTGTCATTAAATGCAGAAAAGGTCATTCTCAAGTGGACAAATAAAAATGTAGTGCTTTAAATATTATTCCACTTGGAGATAAGTTGTTAGGTGCATATAATGGACTTAACATGATGATTAATCAAAATGTCCTGCAATACTGAGCAGTGACATCTGAAATGTGGTTGTAATCTTGTCAATGTCCGAGTCTTCTCATAAACAAACTATAGTTTGACATCTGCAATGCAATAATTGGTGACATTCTTTTGTTACCAAACTTGGTTAGGATGCAGCCCATAATTTTTACAGTCCATAAAATCTTTACATTTGCTGTATTTCTGTTAAAACAAAGGAGATTTAAGGAGATTGTGGTTACACAACCTACAAACAATGCACACAAAATGGATGACACAGAGGTGTTTGAAACTGCCGGAAAAAAAAGCTATGCTAACATGATGCTAGCAGACACTAAAGAGATAACAAGGAGCCAGAACTACATAAAACAAAGTGAATCAAAATAACAAATAGTTAACTGTGAACTTTTAATCTGCAGTGAGCTGCACAACAGGTTTTACAAAGGGTTGATAAGGGTCAAAATGTCAACTATATATCATCAGAACCTTTTGTATTTTTGCAAAAATAATGAGACTTTTGGTAAAACTTTGTTAGCAAGGCAACCATTTGCATTTGTGGACATCTCAACTGATTGGCTTTTCAATTTCCCAAAGACATTGGACCTTTAGTCATTTTTAGGATTCAAATGTGCATCATTCAATACAGTCTGCCTTTTAAAACAAATCGAAATAAAAAAAAATATGAATACAATAAGCATACCACATGCCAAACGCCTGTCTGGTTTTGAATACCACAGGGCTTTCTGGGCATTTTTTGGGGCCTGAAGTTCTTCAACAGAGAGACTAGTTAGTCAGGTTAAGTTAATTATATGTATGGTACAACAAGATGCCACAAGTTAAATTGCTTACAGACGGATGAATCACAAAGAAGAACAGTTTTTCTTTGTAGTAGAAGGTCTGTTGATGAAAACCGTGGTTCTTATTCATTTGTTTATTTTTTAATTTTTAATTTTTGTTTACAGCTATGAACTATCAAGGAACCTGGAGCCTCCAGTGGATTTGTGTTCACCTACTCCCTGGAGCCACCGCACGCTTACAAAGAAGCTTTCCTCGTGAGTATCATTTAAATATTCAAACACACAGTAAATGCACATTTTAATATGCACACAGACCTGCACAAAAGAGATCCTGTGAAGTCAATATGACAAGAATTTCAAAATAAAGAGTATTTTCTAAATATGATTTTGCATAGCAAATTAATTAAACGTCATTCAAAATGATTTACCTTTATCTCAAAGAAATGGAAAAAAAGAAAAAATGAAATAGAAATAATGATAAAGTATATCAATATAATGATTTGGAATGTTAAGATTATGACTTTATGTCCCAAAAATAATGAAACGAGTAGTTTTTACTGCTGCAAAATTATGAGATTCTTTGTCAAAATAATGACAGTGTCTTAAAATAATGAGTTGTTACATAAAATAAGAAATAATCAATTAGTATCTTAAAATATTGACTTATTTCTTAAAATATTGACTGAGTGTCCTAAAACAATGAGTTAGTTTCCCCAAATAATGACAGTAGTAACCTAATATCAAAATTTAGAGATTCTTTTTAAAAATAAAGACGTAGTGTCAAAAAATTTTCAAAATCTAGGCCTTTACTAGGCTATTAATTTCCAAATATAACTGTTTATAATGATTTATATGATCTTTCAAACACTGAAACACACTGAAGTCAAAGTGGGCTTAAACAGTGTGTTTTCCGACTCCCTTTTTCTTCCAAAAACACGAGGAATCAAAATGAATTGTTGTATGCAGTGTTGATCCAAAGTAAAATGAAGCACTATGATAATATTATATACATTTAAAAAGCAGTGGTATTGGTATTATAACCACTTTTTCTGACCTCTGATCTCTGTTTTCAGTCTCCTGACAGTGAGCGATGGAGCTAAAAAACTCCCTGCTGACCAAATCAGTGTCTCATCTTCTGGATCCAGTGGATCTGAGATGGAGGATCTCTCCTCCCCAAACTCAACCTGCGCCATCAGTCTGCAGGTAAACAGCTGTGTGTGAGTGTGTGTGCGTGCATCTGCTGCATTGTTTGATAGCTTTGTTTTATGTCTACCTTTTGTCCTCAGTTCTGCTAACAGTGCTGTCTTTGTTGAATGCTTTATTATGCTGCGCCTTCATCCAATGGGTCTCTGTGTTTAGAACAACTTCCACTATTTATCTTAACAAATAAACATTTGTCTTGTTTTAGGCAGTCAAACAAACCCCTGAAGCATTTTAATGAGAAGTAAAATACACTGAATCGCTCCTAAACTGAGAAACTTATGTAATCACCCTTTACAAAAGATCTTATTTAGAGGCCATCGAAACTGGCGCTGGTTCTCAACAAGTGGAACTTCAGTCGAGGAGGTCCTTATCTGAGCTAAAGTGGAGTTTTGTGTAATGGTGCTCAGCTCTCACTGCTGCACATTGGCTCAATAGCTTAGTTGTTCTCTGCGAAACCATCAATATTAAAGCACAACAGATGCTATAACCATAATTCCGGCGGCACTCATCCATGTTCTGTCTCTTGTTTTTGTCTCTGCAGGCATTTCACAGCTCTTGCAACAATGTGTCCGAGGCCTTCTCCTCTTCCTCCTCCTCCTCCTGCTCTTCCTCCTCCTCCCCTTACTCCTCCACAGCCTCCTCTCCAGACTATCCCACTCCTTCCGGTTCCTCCACTGACTGCCGAATGGATCTCTGCTCTCCAACCACATCTAGCAGAGGAGCTCGGCCGAAGCCCTCTCTTGCTTCCAGCCACAAACGCTCTGTGTCCATGACCTCCCTGCCAGTGTACAACCGTCAGGTGGCCGACTCCTGTATAGTCAGGGTGAGCGTGGATCTAGGCCACAACAATGGAAACATGTACAAAAGCATCCTGGTGAGTTCATCCTCAAGCATTAGATCTTCACTTTTGTTTCTTTTTCTTACATCCACAGATATTTAGTCAGGCTGAGAGAAATGTACAAGTATATGAACCAGTGGGATGTTGGACACTGACTCAAGTTTTGTGCTTATGTACAAATTCTAGGCACTTTTTTTTGTTACCAATGGTACATCATATAGTTTCATTTGTTGATTATATTTACATACTGCAATAACTGTAAAAATAACATGTAGTATATCACTCACTCTACATAGAGTTTTTTCCTTTGATTTATTTCACTTTGGTACATTTGTGAACTGACTTTCACTGTAAGGTGGACTGAGTAGGATTTGTAACAACGTTCAAAGTTTGTCCCTCCCTACTGGCGCCACCAATTTTCTTGCTTCCTCTTGTATGTGTGCTCCTAATCTGGCCCCTGCCTGCCTCATCTCAAGTTCATTTGCTTTTATTACTTTTAACGAAACATAAAACACTCTTGATTCAACTAGATATAAACAAACAAAAAAAAAAGATTTGAATATGCAAACATTGTTCATTTCAAAAGTAAATCTAAGCAAATCAAGAGACAGCAATTTGGCCTACCTCACTGTAAAGTTAACTCTAATGCTCACTGGAGACTTATGTATGTCGCATACTGGAGTGGGACTGGCTTCCAGACTAGCTGTGGTGCCAAATAATGCCCTTATGTTAACGAGTTGAATTGATATTTAATGTGAGCACGGAGCAACTTTCCTTCTTTAGCCCATGAAGGTTTAAAAAATAGCCACCCAGAGTCAGTCTGTCTGTCAGTCTGCAGTGCTCGGCCACTGCAGCGATACCAAGTTATACCAAACAAAGCCTGTTTCAAGGAAAGAAAACTTTGATAACAGGATCTAAATACTTCTTTCACAAGTGACCTACTGTCTGAACATTAGGAATGAGCCTGGGGGGAATACATCATAAACAAAGCTGCAAAAACTTCCGCCTTCATTGAAGAATGTGTAATGGCTTTTGTCACTTTCTGTCCTTCATAGTTGACCAGTCAGGACAAAACTGCACAGGTGATTCAAAGGGCATTGGAGAAGCATCACCTTGAGCACATGAACTGGCGGGACTTCACCCTTACACAGCTCATCTCACAGGACAGAGGTCAGGACAAAAAACTAAAAATTAGGAATTATTGAAACTGAGGTAAAGGAAAATGTCATTTTTTGACGCTTAATCTTGTTTTTTTCTTTTTTCAGAATTGCTTTTACCAGACAAATCAAACGTCTTCTATGCCATGTCCACGACAGCAAACTTTGACTTTGTATTGCGTCAGTTCCACAAAGGCCAAAAGAAACCACTGAGAGCCACATTGAGCCTTGGACGATGCACAAAATAGCAATTGTAGTCTGCAAATTCCTGGAGGATGAAGGGATGCCCCATGGAAATGGTCTTTATTTTTAATATTTGTTTTTATAAGAAAGGTATGTACTCTGAGATGGCTTATCCTGTTTTGGATGCCAAAGAGGTTAAAATGTGATGTTTTCAGGGAAAATGAAAAGATGATGCAAAAGCACTTTATGAAGAAGAATGCTCGCCTCAACAGAAACTGATGGGACTTCAAAATAAACACAGGATCAGACATGCTTTTATTTCCTGTTGGAATAAACTTGGTATGAATCCTTAAAATAACAAAAAAAACAAACAAACAAACAAAAAAATCACTAATTTTCTGACTGTTCCTTACAGTTGTGTCAGTAAAGCTCATACTGTTTAAGTGCATGGACACGTGCAAATGGCCATTAATTTTATGTGTGAGACTGCTGCTGGATGTCACTTTCAGTTACTGTATGGTGTATGGGCATATAGACACACACACACAGACACACATGCATGCATTCCCCCTCAGAGAGCAACGCGTGCCGACCTGTTTATAAGTGAACATCGACAAATGACTGGCTGCTTCCCAACACAACTGGGTGCCATTAATAATATGTGTCAAAGAGGGATTCGGGGTCAGATGCTGTGTGAAGGGCGTACAGACATTAATGGGCTCCTGCGGCCCCTCCACAGGTGGTCTGCCACTGGAGAGGAGATCGCCCGCTGTGTCTACTTGTTGCTGTGCCAGACCCATCTGAGGAGTGGGTGGGGACGTTCTCCCCAGGGATCATAGTGTTCATGAGGAGTTTCAGCCCATTTACAGTGTTGCTGTGATACTCATCGTGCGGCTGGCTGCCCTGACAGGAATGATGGCATTCCTGAGCCTGGGTAACCATGGCAGCAGTAGAGACTTTGATGGACGGGACACAATGTTCAAATAGAAATGGCTACTGTATCTTGATGAGACACAAATAGGAATGAACTGTTGGTGTGGCCTTTTAGTGTTCGTACAATGATTGAGCAAGTTTGACTTTAAGAGCTTAGATATCTTAGTTTTGTATTTATTTTCACTACTTTGATCCCACTGCTGATTGCACAGTTATTTGATTAACACATTGGTTGTAATTTTAAGAGATGTCTTATTTTCTGATAAATACTGAGAATATTTAAGATGTTAATGAAAGGTTTCTCTTTGTTGTTTTTTTTTTAACTTAAATTGTACTAAAATATTTGGTTCAGACTTGTAAAGTCTGAATGATGCTTACATGGCTTGATTTGTAGCCTAATGAGGAGTTTAGATGTTATCATTTCAGTGATGTCAATTGACGTCAACACTTGTGAGATAGTAGATAATAATCATATTTTAATACTGTAAAACTTCCAGGAAATATTTGTGAGGAGAGAGAGTCACACAATGAGATTATTCACTCAGTAAAATCACAAGTTTTTACCCTGAAAAGTCTCCCTTATGTTCCTGGGAGTCAAAAGACTTGCTCAAGGGTACAGACTGCTGTAGACCAAAGTAACAGAAATCTTATTGATCTCTATAGATCTGGAACATCAAAACATGAATTATGTCCTCAAATGCTTTCTTCTCACACTCTGCACTGGTATTAAATGGATGGTTCTCCTTGACTTATAAATAATACAACTTTTTTTCAATCTTGTGATTAATGAAGAGAATGTCACATTTGTGAGACAAAGTGAAATAAACAGTTTAAAAAATCTGGGGAAATTATGTGATATCTACTCTGTATTGACAACACATTGACAACTGATTGATTACACTGTGGATTGATTGTTGACTGATGTATCCAGTTATGGGAAAAGTGTTTATGAATTGCTACAAGGTGAATTATTTTTTAATGAGGGGGAAAAACATGCTTAGATTGATTAAAGCATTACTTTTGAAATAGTGTTTAGGAGGCAAGTTTTTTCCCATCTTTTTTTTACTCTTGAGTTGACTAAGTATCACGTGCACACTTTTTTATGTTGAGGAACAAAACATCAAAAATAGATTCCAATAAAAATAAAATGTATAAAATAATAGAAACTAAAACACATGATTTAAAAAACAATTTCTGAAGTATCACAGGGTTTGCATTTTTTATAATAAAATATTGATTTTCAAGGTTCACTTACAAACTCTTTCAGGTATTTTAACCATATACTCTGCCTTTTTCGTTTACAAAATTGGTTTTTATTACTGTATTTTAAATTTTTAGTTAAGAAGCAGCATTAAATAATATTTGTGTATCATCAAAAAAGCAAATTGTGAGAGGATCAACAAATAAAATTATCTTTCTAGAGTAATATGTTCAGCAATCAAATCATACCATACACTTTATCTTTAAAAAAGTGGCTTACTTCGTTCAATCAAAACGAGAAATGGGATGTATGTAGTAGTGAAATGTTGAGTGGAGCCTTTTAAAATCTTGTCAAAAAAAGTTAGAGAGCAAACCATTTTTCTTAATTCACCATTAAAAACAGAACTGTAAACACTTTGTTTGGAAAAAAAAACCAACCAAACAAACAAAAAACTCCCTGAAAGATTGAGTTTGTTTTGAGTGAATAAACCCTTTACGCCGACTGCTTTTATTTCCGAAGCAGATTTAAATATCCTAAGGGTAATTCCAGGACACTCCCTCTAACTTTTCTTGTAACTGTGTTTCCTTTGTTTAACTGAACAACAAAGAAAAAAAACACAAGTCCTACGTAAACAGCTTAAATAAAAGTTTCCTGAATTTTTTAGTTTCCGGTCTTTCTCTGCTACGCGTGACGTCCCTGACCCCTACAGCCGCTAGTGCGTGGTACAATCAACACAGCTTCGCTCCTGCCCCAAATGTTTACTTGTCAAGGCGTCAAACGCATTAAAAACAAAACACAGAGGTGCATGAGTGAAGGCATAATAGTTTAACCTTATTAAATAAGTGCTTATAAAACATTTTCTGCTTCTCAGTAACGACCGGATTTTCTCGAGCCAGCCAAAGAGGAGAGACTGTCTGCCAATCAAAGGTAAGATAAGGTGCTAACGACATCTAACTAGCTAAGCTAAAAGAAAGCGTCAGAAGTCTAAGTAGTTCACATCATGTTAAGCTCCCCGAAGAAGGTATAAATTGATGAAATATCAACACTAGATGGAGTCAGAGAGCTACATGTGGAGAACATGGTGACCTTATCTACCACCAAAGTGTATTGGCGCTGAGAGGCCACGTGGGTGCAGTAGCATGTTGTTAGTACCTTTGTAGCGCACCCTGTGGAGCCTGAGCATATTTGGTTCCTTAAAATATCTGGCAGTAAACTACTGTTGAGAGATATACTAAGTATTTTCATGGTGTAACAGTATCAGGTGGTTACGTAACGTCATCATTTAACGACTCGGCTTTGCCCCATTCCATCAAACCTAAATAAGAGACTGGCTTTGAATTGAAGGGCTTTTTAAAACCCCATCTCTTTTAAATAGTAAACATAATGAGATCTTCTCCCTGGGCCGAGTCCAGCAGCTATTCAGTTGCTCACCTGATCAGGCCATGAGTGCAGCAGGGGATTTCTGTAAAGAGCCTTTCCTCTTTTTAGTGTTGCTGGCCCATTTACCCACTCAGTGCACTTGGCTGCAGTAGACGCACACTCAGCAGAGAGATACAGGTTTGGATTCATTAGAGGAGGACTTGCCTCCTGATGTGTGTGTGTGTGAGAGTGAGTGAGGTGAGATGCATAGGTCAGCAGTTCTAGAGGAGAAACAGGACACTGCTTCTCATCTCATACTTTCTCATATATTATGTATGCTTACGATGTCCGACCGTGAGCTTGGCTGTGTGTGAGCTGCATGTAGCCACAGAGGTGCGCACTGTATCGATATTGTCCTTCGCCCTGAAAGATCCAAACTGGTATTCATCTGCCTTTGGAGCAGTGCCCTGCAGGCCAGATGAGACGTTCAAGGTCTTATCTAGATTTGTCCAGGAAATCAGCATAGCAGGTTTCTAATGAGGATCGATGAGACATGGAGTTTACTTGTCAATAATGTTGATGATCTTCACCTCTGTTGACCCATGAGTGTTTTGAGGAAGTCAGAGACGTTTTTATTCACGCCTGATTGCATTTTGAAAGCATAGTGTGTTGGTTGTGGTTAGGTCACATTTTAACACAGCCTCTTGCCTGTTCAGTATTTTGTTTACTCATTAATGCAATATTAAAGAATGTCATATGGTTATAAAATGTTGAAATCAGTTTGCCTTGCCCAAGTTTAAAAGCTAAGAATATTCTGTCTTGGCTTTGACACTTGGCTGTTACATCTAAGGCGTGATTACATCAGATCCTGTGTATTGGTTAAGCAGGAAGTGTAGCATGTACATAATAAAACAAAGTTGTGCAAGAATATTTTCCTTGCATTGGTCATAGCTTTCCTATAAAATCTTTACGAACACCAAGATGAAGTTCAGCTGGCAGAGGAATTGTCTTTAAGTTTCATAACAACCCTGTTGTTTTGTTTTGCTAGTTTCATAACCACACTGACTGCCGGCATATGTGAGGGTGTGGAAGCGATAAAAATGTTAGGCAGCCGTTTCCTCTGATCTCTGCTCAAGTTGAGCTTGTACAGCTGACAACAGACAGCTGCCCCTTGCCTCACCTGGGTGGCTCTCCCCCTGTGCAAGAGAAAGGCATTCAGCTGTTTTTACAGCTCAGAGCCAGAGGAAAGGAGGCACGCATCAGCAAGTTTGTGTGTGTGTGATGTTACATGCGTGTTGATGTCAGGTGGTTGCTGCTGTGCTTTTTTAAACATCTACATATATAGATGTTAGACATGTGCCAGTCACTGTAAAAACTGTTTCAAAAGCAGCTCAGATCCCTGTTAGCATGTGCCACTCTGCACACTGTTGATAAACCTTGTTCCCCATTTTTGGAGGAGGATGCTTTTCACATACCGTCCACACACACAGAAAAAATGCACTGTATACAAACATGCCTACAAACATTGAATCACTATGAGTGACAGCCGTGCCTGTTTGCACTCATGCACCTCTAGATACTCTTGGCAGGGTGCAGATTGGTTGTGCCATATGCGCACACACTCATGCATATGCACGAGGAGCTAAATATGACTCCCAACACCAGTGCAGACATTTGATGCGTTTACACATTTAAACTCATATGCAGATGTTTTTCCACCCCCATGAGTTTTACATGCATTTCCATGCTCACCTCTGAAATTAACGTAGGATGTTGATCACGACTGTTCACCTTTTCCTTGCTGTAACTTGTGTTATAGCAAATCAGCCCCATGTCATACGCCAAGAGCTCAGGCATGAAGCTGGTACTGTTATATTACCTATTTTGAGAACATTTGAATAATATGATTTATAAATTTATATCAATATGGCGATGGACTTTTCATGCTTTTATTACTTCTTTGAATTATGATAATGTAAATCAAAATTTTCTTAGCTTAAAAATGCTAAAAACTGGCATGGCAGGGGAATTTTAAAAAGCTGTGAAAGCTCTCTATCAAGCCCCAGCTTCTTGTGTGCTAATTAAGAACCACAGAGTAAGTTGGTTTTTAATTCTTTTTAGAGTGAAACATGGAGGTACGCTCTCCCTTACACTGTTTGCACTCTGAATAAATGATTGAATAGCTGAAAAGCAGGTATTGAGGTCATATTCTGCTCTACAGTGGGTTCTTTTCACTGTGCAGATGAATATCAAAACTTGGTTTACAGTACATATTAAAAAACAAGTTTCCTCTTGTTGTTTGTTATTCTAAGTCAATGCTGTTTGAATATTATGAAGAAAAACAGTCAGATGAAACACTAAAAAGAATAAACTGAGAACATAGTGTGCTACAGTCTCAAGTAATATGTGACCAGAGCTCAGAGGTCTGTTTGTTTTAACTTTGAACTTTGGTCGTTAAAAATAGAGATTACATGCATGTTCATATAAAAGACACTAAACAGAATGTTGTTTTATTTGTTAAGTCTGTATTTATTGTGTTGTTGCACATATAAATACAGTACCATGGTTTGGCCTGCTTTCATTTTTTTTAGTCCAGCCTCTGTGAGTAATTTAAGTATTTGCAGTTTGACCCATGTGGGCTGGTCACCTTTAGCTGCATGACACTTTAAACAATCCACTGTCTGATGGTGCTCTTTGGAAAATCCCTTTTCGGTAAATTGTAACAGTATTATGACATATGGGCAAAAGAATGTGGAGTCATTTAGAATTTCAGACAGTGTCATACTTCCTTTTTTCCGTGATTTTTTTATTCTTGCAGAAATATATTGCTATTCCTTTACAAGAACTCTTGTCCTGAAATGTGTCAATTTAAGGCTCAGGAGGCTCTGTGACGGCTTGACTCTGAAATATCTCAGTCCATTTCCCACCATTATCTTCCTCCTTCACTTGGAGGAAAGGTTAACATTTTTCCATACTTCCCTGGCCTCTATGGTCAGTTTATATGGTACATCAGTACAGTATACCACATCAGTTTATATGGTAAATGTTTTAACATTTGTGTGTTAGGTGTATTGTATATGCCTGTGTGTCTATTTTTAGACAGTTGGCGTACGTGCACACATTTACCTTTATGGCTGGATTTGTGTGTACGTGAATGGAGATGTGTGGAGCGGCAGCCTCCTCCAGCATGAGTCATACAGTGACGTGAACAGCTTCAGTCACTCACACGCCTGGCCCAAGCACATGGCTCTCAGACAACACACTCCCTGCCTTCACGTGCTGTCCTTCACCCTTCCTCTCCCTCTCTCGCACTCTTTTTTTCACCCTTCTGCCATGAATCCACCCATTTCCTCGGTTCTGCCTGTTGCTTCACAGACAATGGCCACCATTATTTTCCTTCATTTTAAGTACCTGTCGATAACCTTGTTTTACCTGAAAAACAACAAGCCAAACAAGAAAGAGATTTGGTATTTCACAGAACTCATCTGTCCTTTTTTAAACAAATTTTCCTTCATGCCCTACTTATTTTTTACTGCTTTCTGTCCAGATGAATAATAGGTTATCCTGCTGTTGGCATGTTTTCATTGCCTGTGTTGTAACTCATGGCAGAGTCTTGCACGGGCTACATGTAAACATGTCCCAACTGCTTATGCTGTAGCTGCTATTAATAAGGAGTGGTCTGTGCAGGAGTTGCTTAAGAGCATAAAAAGACTTTTGCCATGAATTCCAGTGGTTATTTTTTGGAAGTAAGAGGGCTTCTTAGG
Source organism: Acanthurus leucopareius (assembly GCA_029814765.1). Classification (NCBI taxonomy): domain Eukaryota; kingdom Metazoa; phylum Chordata; class Actinopteri; order Acanthuriformes; family Acanthuridae; genus Acanthurus; species Acanthurus leucopareius. The sequence goes on from JAQMCX010000022.1 coordinate 3,634,246, forward strand.
AAATAACATGACTAAGGATGGTCATCAAATCCAAATTTGAGAAGCCTCTCATGCCGCTCATGTATACAAAATTATCATCACTGCAACTGAGTTCCCTGACCGTATCAAAGAACAGAATTCAAGCATTTATTTGCTCATTTCTAAAGCTTGAGGCCACTCAGCAGTGAAGTGTTTGAATTGTACTGTTAATTATTATCACCAGTATTATGAGAGGGTCTGAAAAACCCTGTGTTACAGGTTCAGTGACCCACATACTCTAAGTGAAACCCAGCTTAACCAGTCTTTCTCACTTGCGGAGCCCCTCTGGAGATGCAGCCTGTGTGTTTACCTCTGGTCTAGTCTCATTCTGTTTTCTTTCCATCTGTCACCCTGAGTTCCACAACTGTTGTTGTGTGGGACATAACTTAAAACTACAACTTAAACCCTGACAAAGGTTATTTGCTAAAAATATTTCTCAATCCTTGTCGCGCTCTGCAATTATCATTTTTTGGTGGTGTTAAATTTTTGTAGTCACACTTCAGGATTTTTCACTTCCTCTGCAAACATCTCACTTCCAATAGAACTGTTGAATGTAAAGTACTCACACATTATGTTGCCTTGGCAGCCAACTAACATTGATGAAGCTTATGGTGGCACACTTTAACACAGCATGTAAGCAGTGAAACAGGAAAGACAAACAACAGCTGATACTGTAATTCCCCTCTGTTCTAATTTTCTCCCATACCCTCCTGCTAACCCGACCACCACATCCCATGCCTTTGGCAAAGTGTGTGTGAGTGTGTATGTGTGTATGTGTGTTTGTGTGTGTGTGTGTGTGTGTGAGTGTGTACTTGCGTGTCTGTGTGTCTGTGCTTTACATAACCGCCCGCCTTGGCCCCAGCAAAGGTGTTACTGTAACACGTTGCTCGCTGCCTGCATGTGAGCAACCGCTCACATGGGGCCTGCTGTTTACCCTCCCCCTCCCCCTCCAGGTGTTTGGATTAGAGGAGGAAGGATTGAGTGGCAGGGAGGAGCAGGGAGGCCCTTACTGTAAACTGACTCCTCTGCTGTCACTGTGAACGCTCACCGCTCACTTCTGCCTCCTTACTTCCTTCTTTCTCTCCATCTGCCCCGGTCTGTCTCAAGGCTCTCTGACTTTTATTTGCAGTTTAAGCTAGACTGATGACTTAATGTCTTCTCCTCTCTTAACTGTGAGCTCTCGAGTATGCTCCAGCCTTTCCTGACGACCAGTTAGACCCAGAAACATCTACATGGACTGCTAACAGTGCTTTAGCAGTATATTCCAAATGTGTTGTAAACATCTGCTCATTAGAATGAAACACCTCTTTAATCTTTGATGCAAGTTATGTAAGTCTTGAGGTGGGTTTCTGTTATTGACATATCACCGCAATGTGCTCTCTATTAAGGGGGTTGAAAATACTATAAAGCAGACCCCAGGAGATACTTCAGTTGTAAGCAGCCAACCTCAAAATTAAAATATGATGGAACCACTTTCATGTAACCATATACATTGATAAATGGCTTTATGCATGGTATATAAATAACTTACTTAAACTTTCTAGGTTACTTATGTTATCAATATCACATTTTCAGTGTAAAGGCCTTCAACCTTTCTGTTTGAGAATAGTACAGTCATACATATTTGTAGTCCATTATTTAATGTTGGACCACAACTAGCAAGTGTTTTCAGGATTATTTAATCTAAGATTATTGTTTTCATTCCAAAGTGACTTCTTCAAATGTTTTACATTTTTTTCTGGGCAACTGTTGAAAACCAAAATATTCAGTTCACTGTCAAAAGGGACTATAAACGTTAGATAATGTTCAAATTTGAGAAGCTGGGGCTTGTGTATTTTTCTACAATATCATTCATATCAATGACTGACTATAACATTCCCAGCCATTTAATGTTCAGTCAATTAATTAGTCAAGTAATTGTTGCAGCTCTTATAAAAATGCTAATAATTTAAATTGTTAATAGGTAAGAGAGAGAGTTGAACTCATGACAATCATAAAACTCTTCTCCTTTTAACTAAGGCCACAACGTTATTTATCACCCCTCGTGTGGAGCACGTAGCAGCTTAAGGGCCACATATATCCCTCACAAGGTGACGGTGACCAAAAACAAAGCTAAAAGAGGAAATACAAGCATAGCATTTTATCAGGTGATGTAGAACAATATGACAAAAATGAACTCCAATGTTGTTTAATAACTAATTGTTTGTAGAATCAAATGCAAAGTTAACCTTAGAGGTGATAATATATAGTGTTTTGTATCCAGTTTGAATCTTCTGCAAGCAAGTGTTCAGCACAAAAATCCTGTTTGAATAATCACAAAAGTTATAAACAGGATTATACAAACCAGGAAACTTCCTCATTGCAAGTTTTCGCATTTTACTGCCTTAACCAGAAATGCTGCAATTGGACACTTCCTGTATATGTGTTTGTCAGCAGTCAGCACACTCTTGAAAGGCTGTTTATGAACTTATTGCACCAGGAAGCCCCCCTCCTTCTCTTTTGTTGTTGTCTGTGAGTTCATTGCAGTTCGTCCTTTGACACTCTATACAAGAAACAGGAAGTACTCTTTTGTCAGTCTAATGTTCACACTAATTCAGCATTGAGGGCTCTCTGTCAGTGTGTTTGTGTGTGTACATTTTCAAATGCACAGTTACACTCCTGGTTCTTTGTGTGCGTTTCTCAAAGGTACGTTTGGGGTTTTGTAGCTTTATAGGGGCCAACAGGAGAACAGGAACATGAATCCCTGCTACTCTCCTTACAGTCATTTGAATCAGGACAGCTCTGAACAGATGGTTGGGTCTGTTGACACTAATCCACTGTATGAGGTAATGGAGTTAGTCTGTGTTTGTACACTCCTTCCCTGCCACTCCTGACTTACTGACTGACCTACTTAACCAACAACTCACGTGGCACTAAAACAAACCGACACATATTTGGTGTATCTTTCCCAGAAGTTTAGGGGACCATAATATGCATTGTATTTGTGTAAATACGTGTGTGTGTGTGATAGTTCTATGGCTCTGCCTGCTGTTAGTAGAGTAGTTTGCTTAGATAAGACACCTTATTGATCATTAATAAAAAATGGGGTGTGTGCTTTTCCTTGGAGTTGTGTGTATGTGTGTGGGTGGACGAGTGCATTTGTGTGGTGATTCACTCGTTCAGAACTAATGAAACTAGAGCAAGAGTAAAATCTTAACCAGTTCTCATATATTAATGAAAAATATTAAATATTTTTCCTATAAAACATGCTTAACATTGAAAATGTTGTTATTTATTGATATGAAGTTATGTAATGCTAATTATTCATTTATATTTTTTCCATATTGACATCTCTGGTTTGTAGTCAGAGGAGGATGGTGAGCTAAAAATACACTACATATAATCATTTCCTGTTTTCTAAAATTTACAGTGCTGGCATTAGCAACAATTGTCATAGTTACCAAGTTAACATTACCCTAGAGCAATGAGCTCATACTATTCTAATGACCTACCAGCAGGTAGTTGGCTTAGCACAGTTAGCATTTTTTGTGTTTCCCTTATTGCGCATGGACTACTTCTTTAAGTGTACTCATGCAACACATCATAGGAAAGTTTAGATTCTTGTGATTCAGCTGATACAAACCATTTTAGGATACCACCAACAAACAAAGGAACAGACACACACCAATAAAGTTTTAACATTGAATCAATTCATACTGATCCATCAAAAATAACAAAAACAGTTCCATCACACCAACAAAGGTCAAGATGATTAATCCAGTAAAGTATTCAATAGCCACTAACTACTTTTTCTGTCAATTTCTCTTCTATTTCATTTGCTAAGATGCTTGATAACACTGCTGGCTCGATCCTCAGATAGCCACTTAACTTTGAGCTTTTGATTTGATTTTGACCTATAGGAGCCTCAGTGTCCCGTCCACAGCCTGAAAATGGCCAATGGGAGACTGCGTTGAAAGGCAGTCTTTTTTTTTAACTCAACACCGAGTGAACAGTGTTTGAAGAAGTCGCAGAAGTTACAGATGCTTCATTGCCTCTATAAAACTAATTGCTGATAAAGCTATGCTGTCACAGCCTTACACTGGAAAATAGGGTAAAAATTTACATGTCTGCCTCAGTCTCATGTGTCCGTTACTGCAGACTGAGGTCAATGAATTGCGGTGACTACTGCAGAGTCATTTGAACTAGGAATAAATGCTAAATGCACCATTTTGCACTGAACATAAAGGCAATATGTTAGATGTTTGAGTGTTTTTTTTTCAAAAGCAGGTTTTTAATGCTTTTTACACTCTAGTTAATAGAGTAATGCTTCATGTTCACTCAAGATTTATGTATCCATCTTTATGTACTTCAGCTGTGAATTATTTTGCATAACAAACGCACCAAAAACAAAAGCACTTAACAAAATACGGACAGCAAAAAATCCATATTTTACTTATTTCCAAAGAATCCTTCTCCCTCATTATGACTTTTTTTTTCTTATTATTTTTCTCTAACAACACAGTTACTGTTCTCCAAGGTCTTGCAGATGTGTGAACAATGACCAGTTGTTTCAGGATGTATCTTTTTTTGGACCAGTGTTAGGGAGGGGAAGCTTATTGGAGGGGGAAAGAGACTGAGAGAGCAGGGTCAGAGAAGAAGAGCTTATGATAGAGAACGATGGTGAGCTACAGAGACATGGACTGAGATACAAGGTCTGTCATTGTTTTAAGGATAGTGCCTGGCTGGCACAATTTATCAGGTCCACATGGAGGCCTACGAGGAATCCAGGCTCATGGCCCAGTCCTTTGTCTGTGGCAGGAAGCCACTGACACTGTGGGAAAGGATAACATATCCTGAAACATTTACAGACACTCTCTGCACCTGCAGCCGTTATGTGTTTATATGGATCCCACTACAGTTAGAGACAGAGGATAACATCCTTGCTGCAACTATGCTGTTCTTTAACGACTGCAAGGAAACATAAACAAACTTACCGTTATATGTAAACCTAACTGTCTTAAAACTAATCTAAAAATACATTTATAATGCTGATGTAATGCTTATTTTTATTTCTGGTTTTATGAATTGATTTATTATTTTGAGTTTTCTTTTATAGGTTGTATTCTAACATCATTGTAATCTGTGGTAGGGATTGCAGTACAACCTGCTGGCAGGTTGGTCTGTACTGATCCAGGCTAAAATATCTCACAGTTAAAATCATAGTTATTAAAATATAAATTAAAAAGTTAATGACTTTTATTTTCCTCAGCCATAATATTTGTGTTGCACTAAGTAGCAAATATTGGCATGCGTATACAGTAGATAAAGATAATAATAATGTAAACATTACTGTCCAAACATCAGCATATTAACAAGCAAGCACTCTAATGCCTTTACCAAGTGGTTCTCCAAACAAAAACAAAGATTAGCCAAATTAAGAGGATATCTTCGTAAGCTTGTGTCTCTTTAGTATTACAGTTCTATACGTGTTTCAATACGGTGACACCATGAGGGAATACAACCTGGTAGTTGCACTATAAAGATAAAATGCCATCAATAAATCCGCCAGGATGAAGATACCAACTTCATTTTTACAAGCATCGTGCTCCTAAAGCTCCACATTCACTTTGGCTGAGCTTAAGTCAGTTGTTTCAATCCTGTGACCCAGCTTTACAACATAGCCATCTAAATGCAGCGTAACTGCTCATGATTCTTACCTAATTACAACTCCTGGGTGCAGGCCAGTGCTTCTCAAATAGTGGGGCGCGCCCCCCTGAAATGCCAGGGGGGGCGCGTGAGACCCCGAGAAACATGCACGGCAAATACTACCGCACTTCTGCTACAGTAGGTGGCAGTAGCGCTTTCACGCTGCTGTGTCTTGGAGGATCACTGTTTATAGGCCCGCGAGATGATCCAGTGGACACATTTAGAACAACAATTTCTTTCATTGAAAAATTGCAGCTCATTTTTATATTTTGCAAAATCATTTCGCGGGACGGATTAAACCCGTTCGAGCGCTGGATGTGCGCCTGATGTGGCCCGCGGGCCGGTTTGCACGACATTCTCTGCTGCACTGAAGAGAAAGTATAGATCCCAGCAGGAGCTGAGAGTTGCAGTATCATGCTTCAAACCTAGCTTCGAAAAGTGGTGGAGTGTAAAACGTGCTCTTTGTAGCCATTAATCCTGACTTCATCATTTTGATAAAAAGAGTCACCACAATTTGTTTCATTGATTTCTGTTTTGTAGGTTTAAGTGTTTTTTATGTTGTGCTCCTGAGGTAATGGTGCTGATCAATTTTATTTATTATTATCTATTAATTTTATTTTATTTTACTTTATTTTTCAATATCAAATGACTCAATTAGTTGGTTGAAAAATGTTTATAGTTCACATAAGAATTTAATTTCATTGGATTTAAGGCAAATTGATGCACTTTTTTCTGGTTCTGACTAAAAAACAAAGTTAAAGTTATTCTTTGTTGTAAGTGGATCTATATTTCTTTCTTTTTTTTTGTTTTTCCTTAATGTTAATAAGGATACAATGTTATGCAGAGGTGTACTTTTATAGACAAATTATACTATTGATAGTCGTGGCGGAGGGTGGGGGGCGCAGAATGTTTTCTTCATCCTGGGGGGGCTTAATAGAAAACAATTGAGAAGCACTGGTGCAGGCTAAGATGACCTCTAGATAGAAGTGACTTTTTTGCAATAGAAGCAACTAGAGGGAGTTACTGAATGATCTTTGGGTAATAACAAAATTGGTAAAAACAAAAAAGGGTAGTTTTAAACTGTGTCTGTTCTTTCTGGCAAGAATCTGGCCAGTGTGTATCCCAGTGTGGCTCAAGTGATGTTGATCAAGCTTCCCTTTGACCTCTGACCGTGTTAGGAAATGGCAGAGTCTTTTTTTTCTGACATACAATCCTATAAATAATCTTAGAGAAGGCTTTCTGGAATGTCCGCTCACGATCCTCTCAGGTCTCACCTACCTGAGAGGTCTGTTGTTTGCTGCTTTGTGACAAACCGGATCGAACTGGATGAGAAACTAGGTTCAGTGGCTTTGTGTGTGGGAGGAAGCATCAGTTACACAGTGACACACTGGAGCTGTGGAAGTTGAGTGATTGACAACAACGTGAGTGAGGTAAACAGACAACGTGAGCAAAAGATGTATGTCGACTGGGCTGCAGTGTGTGTGTGTGTGTGTAACTGGATGGAGGTCACTGTGTTATCTATGCATGGGAATTGAGTAAGATGCTGTGCATAACATGTAATGCCTCAGCAGTCTGGCTGCCAAGAAATATAATGATTGTATCAGATCACCATTACACACACAATGTAAACAACCTCTCTGAATTCCTGCATTTGTTTGTGAATCTCTCTCTCTTCTGTGCAAAGGCCACTGTGGATTAAATAGCACTATTCTGTACTGTCAGTCTAACACAAAAGCTTCTTTTTGTTCTGAGTTGCATAACAGGCCACTAAATACAGTTTAGCTTCTCTGCTTTCAGATCATATTTTGGTTATCTGTCTTTTAGGCCCCTCTGTGAGGTTTATCTCATCTCTACTCCCACCATATCTCCTTTCCGCTGTGAACTAAGACGATGCTGACGCCCTGCTGCTGTTTGAAACACTTCTGTCACTGCCCCCAATGTGCACTTTCTGCCTGTTTTATTGCTTCATGGGTAGGGTTTCAGGTTAAAGATTTCAGGTGGAAGATTTGTGTTGTAATTCTTGCTGGAACGGTTTCCAGACATGTTCAAATGATTAAATGGGCCAAGAAATAATGAAGTTAAACAGTGGGTACCTTAATCCACATCCCACTGCACTTGAATACATGAAAACTTCAATTCAAACCATACATAACATCCTAAAGACAATAATTTACCCGTTGCATCAGCAATTTACACCTCCTCCTGAATACGTTTGTACTGCTCAGCTGCTGATGCATAACCAATGATTTAACTTCCTTTTTGACTGAATCTTGTTGGTTACAGCACTCTCTGCCAGTTGTGTGCTTCCCCAGTATGTGACACACTCAGCCATGAACAGCAGACTCATAACGGAAGGCTGAAGTCACCCACCCACACCGGCGCAGTCAGCTGCCGTCAGGGGCTCCCAACAAGCATCTCTGTTCACATTCCAGTGTGAGCAAAAACTAAGAATCACCCATCATCTGCTCCTTTTTTCCTAACTCCATCCCACCACTCCAGTACTAGTCATTAAATTCCAGATTTGTGTTTTTGTCTCCTTAAAAGGTGGCCTCGTTTCTGTCCCTCAGACTAACAGTCATAGCACTGCATTAACAGAGGAGGAAACCAACTGAACCTGCTGATAGATAACGGCTGCTCCCCCTAAGAGGGGTTGCAGTGGAGACATGACATTCCTGTAGTTGGCCGTTGAGGCAGAATCAAAGCCAGCTCAGACATGTGACTGCAGTTTAGTCTGTTGGTTTTAAGATCCCACAAGCTGCTGTATATGGTCAGGATTCTTGGAGCAGAGGGGATATTTCCTCAGAAGTCAGGGAGGAAAACAGGGAGGGGGGTCACCAAGAGGCACAGCCATGTTGGGAGGAAGGGCAATATTTGAATTTTAAGCATACCCTCCTTTGCTGGAGCCAAGTCCCCCCCCAGCCCCTGTGTTACCCCACAGCCTTATAGACCTCAGCTGCTTTGCTATAGAGTGTGGGTTCACTTAAGGCTCCGTTGCTTTAAAACTTATTTGGTAAAAGCAGGGCGGGACCGTGTTGAAGAAAATGGGAGGAGCTGACCTAGATTTTGATAGCTGCCTCCAGTGTGCAGGCTTTACCCACAAAGGGCTGATTTACTAATAACTATTTTTGGTTCAAATTATGGCTGTCGGGCATCATAAGATGTAAGAGTACACCAGATGGTTTTTTAGCATGTAACAGCTTGTTTTTGATCTTTATATTATTTTTCATTGTTGAAATTGTTTAACAAGCTAAAACACAGACAATTTAACAAAATAAATGAACAAAATCTTGAATACAAATTACAGTTTCATTAACCTTTGTGTTAGTATTAATAAGTAAATGTTAGCATGATAACTGATACACTAAGATGGTGGACATCCTTAGCATTGTTGCTGCAAAATATCAGCATGCAAGCATGTTAGCATGCTGGTTTAGTACAGCCTAACAGAGCAGGTAATGTGCCCACACACTTCTAGCCTCATCTCAATGGCATGTAAACAGTGCATGTTCCCTTCCTGGCCGAGGAAATTTCAGCTGGAAGCCTGTTTGGGGCCTCAATATAGCACCCCGTAACTGAGATTTGCTTTGCCATTCAAATAGGTCTGGTGTCCTGCCCATCTACAGCTGTTGAGCTTTGTAGGAAGGATCAAGAATGGGCACGATATCTTGCAACGAAGCAAGCTGGCCACCAAACTTTTATGAAAACGTGGCAACACTGAAAAGAAGCAACCAGTGTGGGTGAGATGGAGACACCTATGTAGGTTTTTGTAAACTGACTCATAAAATTACAGCTCAACATTTTTTGGTCAAAGTAAAAAATATTAAAATATAGTAAATGCTTCTTGCAACAGCTATACTGCAACATCTGTCGTACATAACTCACTGCTAATTGGTTAGGGCAAAACTTAACATAAAAACTACAGTCTGAGGAGAAATTAGCCAACATGAACACAATGTCAGGCATGAGCGAGTGAAGTGAAAAGGAATAAGAATTTGGTTAGTGTAGTTATTAAGTTACGCCACTGATAAAACATGTCTGTATGTTGGGAAACCAGTTAGGGATTATAATGTGGTTACTGCAGCAATCACCTGTGTGGAGATGGTTGTGATTAGGGAGTGATTGCATGATCTCTCATAGATGTTACACCCTTTAGCAGGTCATGACTGCACGTGTCCTTAGTATATAATCCTTGAGTTGAACGCAATCACATAATGTGTTATTTCCCAAATAAAAGCAAATGTTTTGTGTCAAAACACATATGCATATGGTGTCGTTTGTTTGTGTTCATCCTGCTCAAATGCTGTTGTCATTGATCTCAAATATGCATCATTTAAGACTGAAGACAATACATTCAGATCTGAATGACACTTCGCAATAAGACACTGTTTTTTTTTTGTTTCCTTGTTCCTGCCACTCCCATTGCCCGTAAATACTCATATCACACGTTTAGCCAGCACACACCAACAGCACCTGTGATTGTGACTTTCCACAAGGTCAGTAAGGCTGGCACTCCTCCAAAGTCAACACTAAGCATAACACACAACACACAGCCAACTGCCTTTTTATCAGGCTCAGTGGAGAAGGAAAAAGAAATGTTTTCGTTACGGCTGTAAAAGATTTATGTCAGAAATACTACAGATATCTGATGAAGTGTAAGGTTTTGAGTTCAAAGCTTAGTTATAGACTGTCATAGAAATATCTGTTAAAGAGGTTAAGGATGTCTCGTGTTTTTTTTTTTCTTTTTCCGTCTCTAGTTGCTCTTCTGGCTGAAAGAGATCACATGTGACTGCTGACCTAATTTTTAGCCGTGGATGAGGAATTGAAAACAAAAACAGAGGCAAGGCAAGTGAGGTTAATTTGCCGTGAGCTAACCCTCCGTCACGTACATGCACACTTGCACACACATGTAGACATACACCCACGCATATGCACAGCCACATACACACAAACACACACAGACTCTACAGTCCTGGGCCCCCTGACTGAGTCCTCTTAAATCAAAACAAACATTCCACACTCACCCTGCCCGGATACCACAGTAACACAGGCAGCCGTATGTTACTCAAGTATAACTACAGGCAGTGAGTTGCCTGGTATTGTGTAATACTTTCTCTGTTGCTTCTCAACCTACATAACAACACTGATGGCTTGAGAAATGCCCTTAGTGGATGCAGTGTTAGCAGCCAAAGTGAAAAAGAAGCTGTGTTTTCAAAGAAGACATAACACAAAACAACTAAAAACAGATTTTAACACCACAAAAGTGTTATGTGTCTCAAAAAGTGTCACATGTTAAAGGGAAGGATTTTGCACTTTTTTTTTCTCTTGCTAATACAATGTGATTGAACTTAGCTGCATGTGCTTACACAGAATTTGAAAACTCCTCACAGGCTGCTAGTAAAAGGTCAGTTATGATATGTGTCAACAAACCTTTGATAGCTATAAAGTCAAAAGGTAGATTAGTTATCACAGTTAAATTTACAGCATTGCCTTTTTATTTTCACCTTAATAGCAACTAACTCAGCTCAGGCCACATGTTCAAAGTGTCAATGTTTTGCCTCCCCAAATTTTACAGTAATTATATTATGGCTTACTGTCAAACTTAGTGTACACACATTCCTTTATATATGAAACAGTTAATGAGGAACAGTTTACTTTTATCTTTATCATCACGTGTTTGACTGTTTGATATCAGTCTGCATCTGTGCTCATTGCAGATGTGTAATTCTGGTTTAACAATGTTGCCCCACTACTGGCAAATAGCCTGTTTTTTATTCTCTGATTTATTGATTTGGCCTTGCATTTGCATATCCCAGTTTATTGTAGCTTGTTTAGACATCCATCCATTTATTTTATACTCTTGATTACCCATCAAGATTGCATTTCTGAATCCGAGTGCATCCCAGTGGGGGGGGGGGGGGGGGGGGGGGGGGGGGGGGGGGGGGGGGGGGGGGGGG